>JAUMGZ010014680.1:0-10081 GCA_032359645.1 Pododesmus macrochisma | reverse complement strand
GGTGTGTTTTTGCACGTCAAAGCAAATCCTAATTACGTTTTTTTAAATTCGTAGAGAAGAAGAGTGGGATGGATACGATATGTAATATGTATACTGTAGAATGGTGGTTTTCGTGCCCGCTCATCGCCTTCCACATCTGACCGAGGCGTACACTGTACTATTGCATTGGTTCAAAGATCGACACGTAAAAGACAAACCTGTCATGGTTGTCTTAGTCTTGTGTATTTTCATTCATGAGTTAGGCGAAATAACTATGCGCAAAAATATCGCTGTTCATTTTTCTCAAGTTCGATTTGTCTTTTAAATCTCATTGTGTAGTTTTTAATCTCGGTGTGTAATTTTCAAATTTCGGTGTGTGCTTTTAAATCTCGCTGTGTTTTTTTCTCTGAAAATTTCGGTGTGTTTTCTAAATCTCGCACTTGTAATTCCTAAAATATCGCTGTGTATATACAATTTTTTTAATCCCCGTAGTTTTGACGAGAACGGCGTTCCGTACTTCTTTGTATGTTTAATATATGTCAGTAGAGGGACTATATAAATATCGCATCCCACATATTAACGACGAGATGGTAACCGACTTCTTACACAGCGCAATTTCGCGTACTCTGACGGTGATAAAAAAATGAAAAAACCCAGTATAAGGCGACTTTTTTCTCCTAGTGAAGAACAAATGGCGTAGATGCCTAGTTTTAACTCGCATAAAATCGATCCCTGTACTAGTAACAATACAGTCTTCTTCTGTCAGTGCAATAATACAAAAGAGAACGAAGGCAGATTTTGTCGCGAAATAAGATAAGAGGAGGTACATAGTGCTTTGTTTATTCAAGAAAAGAAGTGCTAGCACGTAATAAGTTATATCGCTCGGTATAACTAATTAAAATATATTTAGATCTTCAAACTTTGAATGCACTTTTTTTCTCACGATCAATAACAAACAAAGTGACGTCAAAACGTTATAAAAGTGATAGTAATAAGAACGCTAACGTATGGTAGGCCGGAACAGGTGACGGATTTTTGTCGGAAATTAAAAAAATTCTGTTACGAAACGCAGGACAATTCCCTTGTCATAAAATGAGATCGGAATTATAAGGACTGTAATTATTTTTTGATCTATTCAGAATCTCTGTGAGTTGTTTACAGCCGAGATCAGAACTTGAACTTGTAACATGAATGTACCATCCCCATTTTTCAGTGAAGCAACTTTTTATGTTATGTGAGATAATAAGCATGGCTCTTTAACTACTCTTCGTACATTCATCTACTGTAACAATGAAATATAGAAAAACTAGTAACACTCCATTCTACAAAGTAGTCACTCACTTACACTGCAAACTCGCCTGAGTAGCATGTTTATATCATTTCCGATTTTCTTGAAATGTGTGCAGTAGCCTGCAACCACGAGTATTAAGGTTAACGAACACCATCTACAAACTGAAAATACTGAAGTACTAAAAATCCAAGATTTTGGTAAATGGAATTTTAATTAACTTGTCGCCTTAGCTGCATCTTAATTTATTATCTGAATTTCTTTAAAATAGCAGAAACCTGCAATCACAACTTCTAACAGACAGTTTGAAAACAGCCAAATCAAAAATTATATTTGGGTTAAATTGTGTTTTTAATTACAAAACCGGCATGATTTTAAAAACTGGAAGAAGTCGCCTAATTAGCATCTTAAATTCTTTCCCAATTATCTTTTAATTATTGTAGCAACATGCCATCACAAGTAGTATGTATAGTTAGAAAAACGTTCAATTCGGAAAATTAGTTTGGGGTAAAAATTGTGGTTTTGAGACTGAATGGAACTTTTCGCCTCAGTTTATGTCAATTTATAATCCTATTTTTTGTTTAATGATAGCTTGTAATCACAAGGCCGGATTTTAAGTTGGAAAAATTGTCCTTATACACAAACTTGTTGGTTTGAGAAGCTGAGTCTTTAATAAAAAAAAACAACGATTCTTAGAAATTGAACAAACATCTTTTTAAAAAACTTTTTAAATAAGTAGATTTTGTTTGTGAAATTACTGATATTCCATGTACAACTATTGATGTATCGATTCATTAAAATCAAATTTGTAACCCCTCTGATTCATATATAATATACTGTAGGGATGAAGAAACGACGGCTAACAAAATTGCAATATTCATTACGGATTATTGGTAAATAATGGAACTCGGCCTACTAACGTGTTGTTCATGTACCTTTCATTCAAATGATTTTGTCATTTTGAAATTGAAAATAGAATATTTAGAAAAGAAACGATTTTTCATTTTCATTTTTAGAATAGAATATAAAAGCCATTACAAGTGTTACGTCATGTATGCAAATTACTTTGAATTCACGTGTGATTATAAACAAAGATGGCGTCAGCCAGTTTCGTGGTCGTTGAAACGTAGATGTTTTCGTCCAATTTGGATGATTTTATATACGTATTGTAGTTTATCATAGTTTTTAATATCGTGTATTAAATAAAAAAATCATCGTCGCATTAAAACATTAAGATTTTTTGTCAACAGAAAACTGAGAGAGAGAGAGAGAGAGAGAGAGAGAGAGAGAGAGAGAGATTGTAATAAGAAATATGAAAGATTTGCTTATTATATGTATGCAGTGTACTGTCATGTATATTTTATTTAATTCACTTTCCTACGCCAAAGTACTTAACCAATAAACGGTATCATGACTGAGACAATAAAACATCAAAGGTGGGCTTTACTTTTAAAATGGAAGATAAAAGCGATTTGTATTATTTTTCAGTGCGAACAACACTAGAACTAACTGATAACACTCCCGATAGCATCAGAGATTATGAAATGTAAAAAAAAAAAAAAAAAGTTATGAACGTCGTCTAATTTATAGAGTTCATTACACTTTTGTGGTTTTAATCTTTCGGAATGTCTCTAGTATTTACAAGATAATTTGATATCAGTAACGATAAAATATATCTGTTAGTTAGGTTAGCTTTAATCGTGTATGTACGTGAGTGCAGACATTATGTTAACATCATCTATACATTGTCAATGGTAGAATTGCTCTCCCGAGTCCCAGCTGATTTGTACATTTTTTTCATCAAATAAACTAGTGCATGAGCTAGTGATGCGGATAATGACTTCCTTGACAGTTACATGTCTACCGGACAGTCGTCTTGATCGCAATTACCAGTGTAATCATTGCTACTTTTGTATGCATTCCATCGTTTCCTTCCCGGAGAATAAAAGCTAGATTTCACAGCATCCCATCTTTAGTGCGTTAAATTGTTTCGCAAATGCTTCGTATTGGACGGTTACTGCAGCATGGTACACACCAAAGATATTTATATATCTGCCTCAATGCCTTGATTACTTCAAATGCGGTAGAAAAAGAACTTTGAAAAGGAACGATAAAAATACTCATATTGATCAGACGCCTTAACGCTGTTGGTGTTTACAGTACAGTTCTATTTGAGATAATGTTTGTAACATAGTCAGAAAAAACACAACCGATTGATGGATTCGAACTCTAGAACGGTCTTTAATTCATGATGCCAGGATTTAGACAATCAAGTATTAAACCCATACAATATAGCTAAAATTGATGCACGCGGTGTCATATCACTAGTTATGAGAAAGTAAGAATACTCTTTGACAATTGTGTACAAATAACTCGAACACTGTGGATAGCATGTATAATACAACTATTCTATAACAAATTTACTTGGAAGATTTTTAACTTCAGTAAACAATTTGTATAAGATTTTAATAATGTTTTGATTGTATTCAATACGAAAGTTTTACTATAGTTTTTGTTATTAAAAATATGCATTTTGTTATTTTAAACTGATGGGTTAACTATGCTTAAAGTTACGAGAAGTTAAGTGATTGAAACTTAAAACTTGTTAATATTCAGCATGGATGTAGTTAATTAAGGCACCTCTATAAAGGTATATAAAGTCTCATAAACTAAAGAATTATATCTATTATCTAATAATTCTGAACAAAATTTTAATTGGAACGAATGAAAACACATTTATTTGGGCAAACGGTTGATCATTAAAAAAAATTTAATTGGAACGAATGCAAACCCATTTATTTGGGCGAGCAATGCAATGGTTCAACAGCCGTATCACGGTGTATCGCCGGAAATGAACCCGCCTTTGACGCCATTAATGCCAATTTGAGCCCCCTTCCACTAGGGCTGGCTTCTTCCATATTTAGATTAAATTGGTCCATTCATATCGGACAAGAAGTCAAAAATGGGGAAGTTATAATCATTGCTATAGTGTTGAACGTTGACCCCGAAATGCGTAACCTAATTTTGACCCAAGGTACACGCATTGAAACAACTTGGTTCTGCATGCCCCAAAGTTACTACATTACCAAAACATAAAGCTCTAGGCCTTATAGTTTAATAGAAGAAAAGTTTTGAAATGTTATCTAAAATTTCCCCTTTTGGACCTCAAAGTGGCGCCCTTGGGGGCCTAGTCCCTTCATTTCAACAAATCTGAATTCCCTTTCCATAGGGATACTTCCTACCAAGTTTGGATAAAGTTGGCCCAGTTATTTTGGACAAGAAGTCGAAAATGTGAATAGTTAACATGTTTGCTATATATATAGTGTTGCACTTTGACCCAAAACGCGTTACCTATTTTTGACCTCAAGGTCACGCCTTGAACAAACTTTGTTCTTTGTGCCCTAAAATTACTACATACTAAAACATTAAGCTCTAGGCCTTCTAGTTTATTAGTAGAAATTTTTGAATTTTGTTTTTAAATTTTCCCCCTTCCCCAAAAGTGGCGCCCCCTGTGGGCCTGTCCCTTCATTTGTACAAATCTAAATCCCCTTCCCTTCGGGATACTTCCTAGCAAGCTTTGATAAAATTGGTTCAGTAATTACGGACAAAAGGTTGAAAATATGAAAAGTTAACATATTTGCTATAGTGTCGAACTTTGACCCCCACAACGCGTAACCTATTTTTGACCCCAGGGTCACGCCTTGAACAAACTTCGTTCTCCATGTCCTTAAGATACTACATACCAGAACATTTAGATCTAGGTCTTCTAGTTTATTAAAAAAAAGATTTTTGAATTTTTGTAAATTTTCCCCTTTTTGGCCCCCTAGTGGCGCCCCTTGGGGCCCAGCCCCTTCATTTAAAAAAATCTGAATCCCCTTACCCTAGGGATACTTCCTTGAAAGTTTGGATAAAAATGGTCCAGTGGTTCAGGAGAAAAGTCGAAAATGTTAAAAGTTAACGACGACGGACGAAGGACAGACGACGGCCGGGATTTGTATGAGAAAAGTCCACCTTGGACACCTAGAGTTTTGTAAGCGAGTGTTGTGTATTAAGAAATCAACTTTTAACGCATTACTGTACAATGAACTTTACCGTTTACCTATGTGTAACATCCGCATGCTGCGTAATTGGAATTATTGGTTTAAGTTATTAGACATTTATAATTGTATTTTGAAAACATCATATACTGTCCTTAAAAAAATGTCTGCTAATAACTGGGTTCATAATATTAAGTCTTAACTTTTTTCTCTTGGACTTGGTGATATATGGGAAAACCAACATAGTATATCTAAAAAAGTATGTTTACCATTGATAAAATAAAGAAAGGTTATTTGACCAAGCAACACAAAGTATACTTTCTGTATTTGAAACATCTTCAAAATATCTAACAGATAACTTCTGTCTCCAGTTTTACTTAAGTAAACACATTTCAAAACAGCATAGAATACTTTTATCCAAGATCCGAATGTCATCTCACAACTTCAGAATTGAAACTGGGCTTTACCAAAACGTTTTAAGATCTGATAGATGATGTTTAAATTGTGAAATGAATGAATTTGTGGACGAGTTCCATTTTTATTGGTGTGTCCGAAGTATTTGACTCTGCGCAAGAAATATTATTGGAATCGGACATCTGTTTACAAATTAGTACAGCAACTGTCAGTAAACAATGTCACAGACTTACAAATCTCAGCAAATTCATTATTAATGTTTCACTGTTTAATGGTTTATATATTACTGGATATTACATCTGTATATTTTTATATAAACTGTCTATTTATAATTTCATTTTCTGTTCGCTGATTCGCAATCCATATGTTACTTTATTGTACTTGCAAATGTGTTGTACTGACAAGCTGTAAAGCTTAAAGTGAATAAAGTGAATTGAATTGTATTGGGGTTAGTGGTTGATAATTAAAACCCATTTATTTGGGCAAGCGGTTGATAATTAAATTATTTTTTTTAATTGGAACGAATGAAAACCCATTTATTGGGGCAAGCGGTTGCATGATAATCAAAAAAAAAAAAAAAAAAAAAAAAAAAAAAAAAAAAAAAAATTTTTAAGTTTATTGAAACATTAATACTTGGTAAAGGAAAAACATATGCAATTATAACTGAACGTCGAAATAAAGAAACAAAAACCTCGCCAAAAAAACACCAACATGTATAGTTCGTGAAGATAACATACTATTCTACGGAGCCAGGCAGTCTCCGGGTGTGTTTAATACTTTTCATTATAGTTCTTTTCCAAGTCAGCATAAAGAACAGCACACCCTTCAATATACATGTTAAAGAATATGAAATAGTTTTGAATACTCTGGATGATATTGAACAAATAGATAAAAGTATTTCTTTGACATTACACAAATTTAAAGTTTAGTTTAAAGATACATACACAATCCGTCCGGTAACTAAAGGCAATTACTTCAATAAAACGAAATATTTATTATAGAGCTAAAGTTAGATGATCTGTCATAAAATGAATACCTTTGATAAGTTAGATACCAGGTTTTAAGCCAGCGAAATATTGAAGAATTCGCGAAGACCTGCAGCCTGATCGGCCATTACCTCTTATAAGTATGCAAACGAAGTTAGGGTG
The DNA here is from genome assembly GCA_032359645.1 of Pododesmus macrochisma. Lineage (NCBI taxonomy): Eukaryota > Metazoa > Mollusca > Bivalvia > Pectinida > Anomiidae > Pododesmus > Pododesmus macrochisma. The sequence continues at coordinate 3,215 of JAUMGZ010014680.1, read as the reverse complement.
GATAGTGATATAGTTTTAAAATAGCATCAATACCAGTTAAAAACTAGTAATTATCGTGCACAAGTCTACAAGCCATGACACAATTCATTAATAATCGCTGCCCGTTAACATAAACAAAACACAACGTCGTACACTGTTTAAATATATGTACCGAGCAATATGTGTGAAGACGATTTGGGGATGTTGTCAAAAATCAACGCTTGTCAGTCATCTATAATTCGCCTCGAATTATAATTTTTTTTTAACTTGGTAACTTTGTGAAGATACATGAGCTTCAGGTTAAGTTCCATGCTTTATAAAAATAACCATTTTGAAACAATTTAAAACTAAGCACTAATTACTACTCGTTGGTGTGTAAGTAACTTTAAGGCAAAAAAACCAGACAAATTATATTTCAATATACATGTTAGAAATTTTCATAGAAAATAAGAAAAATTGAAAAATGTCGGGGTGTGTGGGTGGGTGGGGGCGCCCCCTACCTCAAGCAGGCTACGTCCATGCTTTCAATGCCACATTCAATGCCTAATTTATGGCTACCATACCTAAACTTATACAAATAACTTTTCCTCTGTTTGTAGTTTGGCATATACGAGTATCAACATTCTTTGGAACAGCAGAATGAATTGCAAGTCGCCAATTATACTGAAAAAATGACAACATAGAGAATGCGACCAGGGTATGACTTTTATGTAGATAAATGGCCCCTTTTTCTTCATAATAAAAATCGTTTTTGGGAAAAGCTATCCCATATATGTACAAAAATGTAAGGCGCTTGCAAAGTATGCGGAATGTCATTTTTCGATCCCAGATTGAATCGATCATTCCAAAACCTTTAAAGACTCAATGTAGCAGCACAAACGCACAACAGATAATTCATGCATATGAAATCTACTCAAATTGCGAAGTATCCATGTAAAATGGTGGAAAAATTATATGTACATAAAATAAACTTTTCAAAGTTTCGTAAAAATGATTAATATCAAATGAATGTCTTTGAATAACGCTGCCGAATTGTACAAGTCACCAAATTTTTATGTGGAGGGGGAAGGGTGGTCAAATTCTCTACAGGCCAATGGTTCGTTTTTGTACCAGGTCACTTTCTATCTACATGGTCCATTTTTCTTTATTTTACCGACCGTAACAAACGTACTCTCCTCTTAATATTTTTCGTTTGTTGTAACTGGGTATTAATTTTGATAACATAAGCGTTATTTTGAATTGCTATTGGTATCATTTTTCAATAAAACATATATTCTTTTCTATAAAGTTCTAGGTATGAATTTTTAAATGCAACACCATTTAGTTTGCTGTAGTCGCGTTTTAAGACATATGCATAACTGAATTTAGGGTATATAATGAGGATAAGCATTGATTTGCCATAAGAGTTAAGTTACAAACTTACACATATAACACATGATGATATTGTACAAGTATTACTTTAAAGAGGATAAATAAGAGTTATGTACTTACGAACAAAAAGAGGACAACCTTACACATGCCGGACCCCACGAACCAGGTTTCCGTAATGTCGGATACAAGTGTAGGTGCCAAACACACCAATATAACCATTAAGTCCGCTACAGCTAGGTTCACTATGAAAATATTTGTCACAGTCCTCATGGACTTGTTCCTCCACACAGAAAAACACACAAGGGCGTTGCCGACCGCACCCACCATAAACGTGATCGTATATAAGCACACAAGGACCCACTCCCAGGCCACAGGGAATATATGCTCCTCTATCATAAGCAGGTAGTCTTCATCAGAGATGCACTCTTCATTCGTACACACGGTTTGGTTTATACCTGTAGCGTTTTCCATTGTCACATTGGTCATTGACAAGTTACCTTTCAAAGCATCCGCCATCGTCTATATCCTTAACTTTCAAACTTAGGAAACTTTTTCTTAATTACAATAATTTTCTTTCTCGTCACATGTTTAGTTTTTTTGGTTTTATTTTGTTAGAAAAGCAAGTTGTATCTAATTACCACATCTTTAAGCGCTCTTTGATATGCTCGTTCAACAACAAACTTTATTTTCGTGACTCTATGTAACTTGAATACTCTGTATTGTCTATCACCATTGTCGCCATAGATAACTTTGATACAATAGATTGTCCAGCATCACTTGCAGCTAAACTTCTAACTATTATCGATTTAACTACAACTGCTTAAACCAGGTGCTTATATCTTCATTAAAAAGTGTTCCTTATTTCTTATTGGTTTAGGTAGCCGTGTCGTTAACCAATACACGAGTTGTTCGGAAGCGTGTTGCATTTCTGTGACCAACTCTTTGACTGGCAGTATCTGACGGAGCATAAACTTGGCTTTGGCTTTTCATTAGAGTAGACTGCATCTAACGAAGACGATTGCACATACATATATAGAACACACTCTGTACGACCGTGGCTGCCGCTATCCCGGGAGTATTCACGTCTCTTGAGATATTATTCAATGAATACATATTATTCTTAATTCCAAATCAACAATATAACAAAATACAAAGATAGCAAATCAAACCAATCAGATTGCGGCGTCCGTATTAATATTCATCTAATTTTCCTGTGTTTATTTTATCTCCTCGAGCGATTTCCCGCCAGACAAATTGTTGAGTTACGTCTGTACTGATAATAATTATACTGGGGAAGTACCCTGACTGATTGCTAACACACCGCACACACATCAACACACACGGCAGATGTCTTCTCAACATCCGTAAAGTACTGCCGTAATAATAAACCTATTTTATCTTTTACATTGTTAAGAATCAATAGGAATAGACAAAACCGTACTATACTGACACCTAGTACGAGTGTTACATTTCTGTTTTCGGGTTCATATAATTTATCATGTAGTGTCTTTAAAGTGCATTGGACTGGTTCCCTCCCTTTGTTACTTCTCTCCACCGGGGCCGCGCTACCTTAATAAAGGACAATGTGTAGCGTACTGAGGAGAGGTATGACTGAGGAGGGAACCAGTCTAGCTTTGCTCTCTCTTAAAACCCTACTGTAATGCTTGTGATTGTGATGCACGCATTTGTTCTTGGTGTCTGGGCCAGGAAAGCGCCTCTTGTAGGTAGGGAGAGACCCAAACACCTGTAGGTACTTTCTTACCCCGATACCAACCATGCACTTTAAGTGTGTGTGTGTGTGTGTGTGTGTGTGTGTGTGTGTGTGTGTGTGTGCGTGCGTGCGTGCGTGCGTGCGTGCGTGAGTG
>JAUMGZ010014669.1:0-10081 GCA_032359645.1 Pododesmus macrochisma | reverse complement strand
ATCATTAAATCTATAGAATCGTGTATAAGACGATCATTAAATCTATAGAATCGTGTATAAGACGATCATTAAATCTATAGAATCGTGTATAAGACGATCATTAAATCTAAAGAATCGTGTATAAGACGATCATTAAATCTATAGAATCGTGTATAAGACGATCATTAAATCTAAAGAAATGCATGTGTGTAAAGTATTCGCCGAGTCTATAGATGAGTTCATTCAGTGATAATTGAAACAAAAGACTAGTGTATTGACATTATCATCTAATATATAGAAGTACACTTGTAGAATCTATAGAAGTGTGACCATGGTTATCATTTAATCTATAAAAGGGTGTATTAAGTGTCATTAACTATACAGAAATGTATATAAAGCAACCATTGAACATCTAAAAGTGTTTATGAAGTAATATTTGAACATATGCAGGTGTGTATTAAGTGATCATTGATTCTATACAAGTGTGTATTAAGTGATCATTAAATCTATACAAGTGTGTATTAAGTGATCATTGATTCTATACAAGTGTGTATTAAGTGATCTTTGATTCTATACAAGTGTGTATTAAGTGATCATTAAATCTATACAAGTGTGTATTAAGTGATCATGGATTCTATACAAGTGTGTATAAAGTGATCATGGATTCTATACAAGTGTGTATTAAGTGATCATGGATTCTATGCAAGTGTGTATTATGTGATCATTGATGCTATACAGGTGTGTATTAAGTGATCATTGATTCTATACAAGTGTGTATTAAGTGATCATTGATTCTATACAAGTGTGTATTAAGTGATCATTAAATCTATACAGGTGTGTATTAAGTGATCATTGATTCTATACAAGTGTGTATTATGTGATCATTGATTCTATACAAGTGTGTATTAAGTGATCATTGATTCTATACAAGTGTGTATTATGTGATCATTGATGCTATACAGGTGTGTATTAAGTGATCATTGATGCTATACAAGTGCGTATTAAGTGATCATTGATTCTATACAAGTGTGTATTATGTGATCATTGATTCTATACAAGTGTGTATTTGTGATTGTTAAATACATAGAAGAATGTACTATGTGATCACTGAATTTCTAGAAGTTTACATTAACTTGTCATTAAATATTCAGAAGTGTGTATTTTGGAATCATTGAATCTATTGGAGTAACATAAAAGTATCAATAAATCTATAGAGGTGTGTATTGAGTAAACGCTATTCGGTTCAAGACGTAACATTTAAAATTAACTATGTCTTATATAAAGTACAATACTACTCACATTTCAGTGCATATTTGGCATGTTCGCTTCCGTCGAATGCTACTAAAATTGTCCTATGAGTTCCCTCTGCCATCACAGCTGGTGTACTATATAGTGCGTGAAAAACTCTCGGAAATATCCACAGGCTTCAACATCCGCCAATGCGCGTACTATTAAACTATTGAACTATAGATTTAATTGACAACACACTCACTTGAGACACTTTGATACCTCACTACAGTTTTAACGGAGTTTTCTATCTCTGCTGATGCAGGTCTATTGCCACGAGAAGTAACAAGAGAATGAATTGTAGGCTTTTGTGCTTTGCTGTCTTTGGAGGATTATTGGTATTCTGGATAAAATGGATGTCTGCTTAATGTCGCACAGTACATGTAGTGAATAGTGATTATACACCTGAGATACTTTATATCGATATCTACTCAGCAGCAGCAACACTCATCTCTATCGTAATGATATATGGCCATCGAGTATTAATTCATTAATATGCAAAAACAATATCGGTGTAGGTTTCTTGACAGCATCACGACAATTTAAATTTCCGTGTAATGAGAAAGAGCACGGAACATATGTATAAGGCATGCTTGCAAGTCTGTGTAAGAACCATCATACAAGAAGAAATAGGACCAACAGACCAAACGTAAACAATAGCTTCATCAACAAGTCACCACCAGAATGAACACGCAAAGTAGACGGACATTTAAAAATGACGCCAAACCAACTTAATGGGTGCCATGTCCAAATTAGCTAGAATATTTTGTCAATCGGTCTGTTATGTGAAATGTCAATGTGATAGGGTTATTAAAAATGACAAAATGACACGAGTTCGCACTTTACAAGTCTCCAGATATGATAGTAAATAATATGCGTTGGTGGACATGGCATAAAACAAAAACCCTTCTAACCAATGTTTGATGTTACATGTCTTGGTTTCAAGTTCTAAAATTAACATTTAATGTCACTTCAAATTCTGTTATTATATTTTATGAACAATGATATATATAACAACAAGAAGAAATAGGATAAACAGAACAAATGTTACTGACAAACAAACAATAGCTCATCCTGTCGTTTTGTTTCGGAGGGGGATTACAATTTTCGTCAAATCAACCAAATGTTAAGAGAACTCGCTTTTGACCAGAAAACAAGCTCCAAATCAACCGTCATCAACGGACTCGAAGGGGACATGAATTTAGAACAGACAAAAACTCGATAAATCAAAGCTCTGAAGCCAAAAGGAAAGGGGGACAACCACGATTGGTAGTCTTGCCAACATTTTAGATATGCGCGCAGTCAAAAAAGGATTTTTTTAACGTATTCCTCTGGACGCTAGTTTCGGACACACCAGTCCACATCCATAAAAATGACGTTATAATATATATATATATATATAATTTCGAATACAGGTAAATATAAAAGAGTATCCTCTACAGTCCATTGCTAATTCGTGACTGGTTATGTGGTACGGTCCTCGAACAATAGACGACGTACAGTTCAATCACAGGTTGGCATTCAACAAAGTTCAGTAATGGTGCCAAATGAATAGACTATATAGTGAGTCAATCAACAATAAATGTTCTGTGTGAAACAGTATAAAAACACAGAAATGCTAGGTATACCTATGTTTGTTTGGTGAATTAGGGCTTAAGGTCACTTCATGAGTATTTCACCGATATCGTGACAAAAGTCCAAATAATACAAAAATAAGAGTCTCATCGGGCCTTAATGTCCATTTGGATTGGCATTTGTATACCATTGACCCAGAGGGTCACGCCTGTAACAAACTTGGTTCTCCGTGCCTTAAAATTACTACAAATCAAAGTATTAAGCACTAGGTCTTCTATTTTATCAAATTTTAACCATTTGGGCCACCAAGTGAATCTTCCCTTAGAACTGAGCTCCATCATTTGAATAAATCTGAACCCCCTTCCTCTAAGGATGACATTAACCTGGTTTTGGTGGAATTGGTCCAGTAATGTTGGAAAAGAAGTCGAAAATGTTGTAAGTTAACATATAAGCTATATATACAGTGTTGAACTTTGACCCTGAAATGCGTAAAACTATCTTTGACCCCTAAGTCACGCCTAGAACAAATTTGATTCTCAATACCCTAAAGTTACTACATACCAAAGCATTAAGCTCTAGGCCATCTAGTTTATAAGAAGAAGACTTTGTCAAATGTTGCCCTTCCCCCTGGTGGCAGAGTCCTATCATTTGAACACATTTGAACCCCCTTCCCCTAGGGATGCCTTCTTCATATTTTGGAGAAATTTTGTCAAGTTGTTTTGGAAAAGAAGTCAAGAATATAAAAAAGTTAACATACTTGCTATAGCTACAGTGTTGAGTTTTGTCACCAAAACGTGTAACCTATTTTGACTCCAGGGCCACCCCTTGAACAAGCTTGGTTTCCAATGCCATAAAGTAACTACATAACAAAGCATTAAGCCTTGGACCTTCTAGTTTATAAGAAGACATTTTTTGAAATTTTATAAAAGTTTCCCCTTTCTGCCCCTATAGTGGCGCCCCCTGGGAGCCGAGCCCCTTTATTTGAATAAATTCGAACCCCCTTTCCCTACGGATGCCTTCTAGTAAGTTTGGATATAATTAGTCCAGTTGTTTTTGAAAAGAAGTCAAAAATGTGAAAAGTTAACATATTTGCAATATATTCAGTGTTGAACTTTGACCCCTAAATGCGTAACCTATTTTTGACCCCAGTGTCACGCATTGAACAAACTTGTTTCTAAATGCCCTAAAGTTGACACATACCAAAACATTAAGCCCAAGGCCTTCTAGTTATTACAAGAAGATTTTTGAAATTTTGTCAAATTTTCCCTTTTTGGCCCCTTTAGTGGCGCCCCTGGGGGCCGAGCACTATCATTTGAACAAATTTGATACCCCTCCCACTATTAATGCCTTCTTCAAAGTTTGGATAATATTTGGTTTAGCTGTTTTAGAAAAGAAGTCAAAAATGTGAAAAGTTAACATATTTTCTCTATATATATAGTGTTCAACACCAAAATGCGTAACCTATTTTTGACCCAAGGGTCACGCCTTACACAAACGTGGTTCTCCATGCCCTTAAGTAACTACATACAAAACATTAAGCTCTAGGTCTTCTAGTGTATTTGAAGATTTTTGAAATTTTGAAAAATGTCCCCCCTTTTGGCGCCTTAAAAGGTGCCACCTAGGGGCCAAGTCCCTTCATTTTAACAAATATGATACCCCTTTCCCTCTGGATGCCTTCTACTAAGTTTGGAAGAAATTGGTCCAGCTGTTTTGGACGAGAAGTCAAAATATGAAATTTGAACAAATCTGAATCCCCTTTCCCTAGGGAAACTTCCTACTAAGTTTGGATTAAATTGGTCCAGTCGTTTAGGAGAAGAAGTCGAACATGTGAAAAGTTTACGACGGACGACGGACGGACGACGGACGGGATTTGTATGAGAAAAGTCCACCTTGGACCTTTGGTCCAGATGGACTAAAAACAAATATGTACATTAAGTAAATTGATTCTTAAGATAATCAATAAGTGAAGATAAAATAACTGACTATCTACTTGTCAGGTTTTTAACTTTTAAAGTTTAGTAATACAATGCGAGAACCTTTATTAATCTTGGTACATTTATGACACGATAACTTGTTTACTGTTGTCCACAATAAAAATCTATAGAATAGTGCAAAATTAGGTTGCATGCTAATTAAATTGAAATTTGCAACAATGTTTCATTAAAGTTTGTCGTAATTATTAAAGAAAAGCTGTAACATTCATTGAAACTTAAATTATTTTACTTAAATTGACGTTTCCGTATCAAAAATTTATACATTCGTATATCAAAATTTTATTAAAACAATAATTCATATATCCAAACATTAAATTCACGCAGATTTCATGCAACACAAGTAAAGCTCAAACATGTGGTTGGTAAGGCCGCATATCTGCTACTTCCTAATAAGTTTTCGCCTACTTATGATGTCAAATGAAACACGAGTACGATAGTTAAATCATTTAGATAAATATTTAATTATTATTTATACGTATATTATAAGTTAACCAATAAGAAGTTTCTGTAATATATATCTATGTAAAACAAATTGTTATACCTTTTCTCCTTAGAACATCTGTTTTTTGGAAGTTTCAGAAAATTAAACATTAAAATGTTCCATAGTTTAAAGTAATTTATTTTGCCAATATGCACGTACATAAAGATGTACTCCAAAGTGTACATTTAACATGGTCATACATGACTGACGGTGGATATGAAAAATTAATTTGTTTATTGTTGTGATGTCATCAAATACAAAATCTCCCGTGCATAACTTCATCCTATAAACTTTTCGAGGTATAAACGTTTAGTCAATGTTGTCCAGACACACGGCATTTGCCGCTTTGATCGACAATTTCTCCAGGGAGTTCCATATGCTAATTCCTCTCGGACACTTATAAGCATTTCCTCTAAATGTTCAGAGCCACCGTCACGTTTAAATATGTCTAACGCAACATACAGGAACCATGCACCAACACCCTCCATCAACCGCCTGTGAGCACGATATCCTGAAAGCGAATCAAAATTGTTAAAATTTGTAGTGATTTAAATTTGCTAAAAAAACAACAAATATACAAAGCATTTCATCTGAATCAGAGAATTTGGTGACTCCGATAAACGTCAACAAACAAAATTACTGTTTTATTTTAACTATACCTTCAACTAACGACAATTGTCGATTACATGGGTATGCGTGTCTGTTACCTTTCCAAAGGTTTACAAATTCGAACACTATTTGCAATTAAGCAAAACAAATATATTGAAATTGAAAAAAATAATTATTTCTTTATTGCAAAGGTTTCATTATACCGAACTGACACGGACACATCTTGACGGATTACACGCCAGCAGCAGGATATTTAATCGCATCCCCAGTATTTATTTATTAATAGTGTTCAAAGTTCGAAATATTTCAAGATTAGTTGTTTTCTGTGTACATTTCAATAAACAGATGTCCACCTCACATTTTGTGTTTTGAATACCGCGTTCATTATTCGTACTAACTACTTTCTTTTTATTCTTAAATTACCTTAAAAGTGTTATTTTTCCTTTTAAAGTTGAAAAAAATAGTATTTTTTTTGTACGGGTATATTCATGAATAGTTGCGCTAAAACATTATATAAATTATTTTAGTTGCTGTGCAATAACGTGGCATTGCTTATAATGCCAATTTAAAAATATACAAATACAGGAAAGTTAAGGATGATTAGATGAAAAGAACAAAAGTCAAGACCATTTAAGAAATTCAAAACGTTGTTCAAGATGTGTTATTTTAAGGAATGTGGCAATATTGCTTTACATAACACGAATAGGGATACAAATCGACATTTATTAATACTTACATGATATACATAATTCGCTGTAATTATGCATAGTACATGTTCGATATTTCACTTGTCATTAAAGAAATGACATTATTTTTGTCGTTATTCGTGATCATGCTTTATGAACAATAATTGACGGTCGCAAATTGCATGAAGGCAAAGCCGTTCATGTTGAGTTTGCGACCTTCAATTGTTTTTCATAACGACAAAAAGAATGTCATTTCTTATATTTACAGTTTTAGTAACACTTTCACTACTTATAAAAATTAGATATTTGCTTTAACAATTTTTATAATTTTTTATTTCAAACGGTCACCCCTTCGTTAAATTGAATGTTTCAACGAGTGTACAGAGAAGTACATTCAATTACGACCTCATAAAGTTCACAGATTTCATTATATAAATAGCATATGAATAACAACGGCACAAGTAATGTCATTGAAAGGAAAACAATGCCAATTGTAAATATACAGAATTAGGGATGATAATCGCAAAAATAGATACATTAGGTTTGCAAATTATAATTGTTTGGCTGATGAAAAGTTAACTGGGATATGGACATCGTACTGTGGGTGAAATAGGGATTTAACATTCACATTTAATTTATAAAAAAAACCGAACAATTCAAAAACATTGTAGGGAATAAATCACAATCGTTACTGTATTGTTTTGCTTCAAGAAAGATACGGCAAAACAAAACTATATTGAAAAGACATAAGTCCATGGACATGGACATATAAAAGAAAAAGGTGGAAAACACACAGAAAAATAAAAAAATACAAAAACAATCATTCGCTATAAAGGGAAACATCTCAAACTGCTATCCAAAAAAAAACTAGAAGCGAAACAAAGTGCTCGGGGTGGAGTAAGTGTTTTCTGCTTTACATGTGTCACCCGCCTCAATGTTAAACAATTCATCTGAGAAAATGACAATCACTGATGTTACTATATTGTTTGCGGTGGAGTAAGCGTTTCCCGAAACACATGTGTCACCCGCCGATGTTCAACAATTTATCTGCTCAAATAAAAATCGCTGATTATACAATCACTGGTCTCGTGTGTACTTGGTACTTAATCGTTGTAGGGGACTTTTTTGGTGCCTTGATTACATAGAATACGTATATACGATGCTAAAAGGAATTGTATGTTCAAGGTATAAATAACGTTGTCAGAAAAAATGAGAAAGGTAGAAATCATTAAAATATCAAAAAGTCTTTCCAAAGAGACGTTAAGCTGGCAATCTCGTATACACGGATTTATTTCCATCTCCGGTAAAAACACAAATCCTCTTAAATTCCACGGAGGAGTAGGTGGTTACGCCTTTGCTTTGACTCAACGTCCTTCCTGTATTATGTATATTGCTTAAATGCCCCGTCACTAGTTACTGGGCCCCTTCTGATAGGGTCACTTGAGGGGGTATACGTAGGCCAGACAAAGATCAACATGTCGTTTGTATGTGAAGCTGGCAAGCTGGCAGACCCGTGCATAAGGACCGTTATCCCATTGAATATAAAGATCAACATGGCATGTAGTTCGAAAAGAATAGTTTAGACAGTAACGTCCTCATCCTCTATGCTATAATATCCATATTCCGCTACACTCTTATTGGTGTTAATACTTCGTTCCCTTGCCTATAATCAGATTTGCACCTATGGCTGTTTTCGCTTTATCACTAGAACATGTGATTTACAAATTCAACAAACAATCTTACCATGAGAAGATGTTTGAAAAGTTGCTATAATTGGCTTAATCGGCCTTTATAAGAGCCCATTCAGCCTCGAAAAGCCTCAAAATCAACAAAGTGCTACAGACAAGCATACCTGTCGCTAATATCACACAAACCACGTTTGGTCACTAAGCCGGAACGTTAGAGAAGTGACAATGAAAGAGTTCCGAAAACAAACGCAGAAGGAGTTATGATGGCTTTTACTCACCATTAGCGTTTGGCTAAGTTACTTGGTTGAGCTAAACATGAAATACATTGTCTAATTACATACCGTTTGGGATATGAGATACACTTTTCTTAAAAGAATCATGAGGGTATAGCTTCCAGGTAAAGTCGCTTTGTAAGTGTTGTCCAAACACAGGGCATAAGACGCGAGTTGTTTGAATATAACCATTCCTCATCCGTAGCTAATATCTCACGTACACATAGCAGCATTTCTTCTAGGTGCTCAGTGTCATAATGTTTTCGAAACACTTCAAAAACATTGTGTAAAAAGTAACTACCACGAAAATTGGAGTCTCGATGGGACGCGTAACCTGAAAAGTCAAGTCAACGGATATGATATCAGGAAGCTGTATAAACGTACTTTTTATTCACTTATACATCTGTTCGTTTCGTTAATTGGTTGCTTTGATGTTATTGCGTCCAATGTTTTCCTTTTGTTTGCCCATGTCAATGGAATTACGACTTTAGAATTTCGTCTTTATTTTCCGAATTGATTACTATATTATAATATTGCTACAAATAAAACAGTATATGTTAATAATGTAATATGAAATACGATATTGGAAACAAGTGAGTTCATTGACGTGGGCAAATGAAAGGAAAATGTTTCTTATATACTATGATAAGGGTTACATATATCACCATACGAATATCATGAATGTCACTAATGTCATGACGAAAGAGTCAAGAGGAAAAACATTGACATGATATGAATAGAAGCAGCAATAGTAACATCGAAGCAAATCAGTAAAGTATGATGTTTAAAGAAGGAAAGAGCCAATACTCTGTGTGAGACACCCCCGTCCCGAACCCCAGATCTTGCAACCGTCGCTAATGGACGCTATAAAGACAATTAATTTAGGATAGACAAGACTTCGGTAAATCAAAGCTACAGAGCCCAAGGGGAAACACATTTAATATAAACATCAATAGATAATATTCATAATAATTGTGTAGTTCATTATATGAAGACAACTACAATACCTACCTGGCGTCGTAGCATATGCTATGAGTAGATTGGCATCCACTGGTATTTTCGAAACAAAATCGGAGATGTCTAATGTGGCATCATCGTCCGAAATATCAACTGTGCCTTGTTCTTCACTTCCTCTACACGTTTGAATCATGAATACTTTTGGTTTTGCTAAAAATATATTAGAAAGATATACAACGTCATACATTGGATTGAATTTCATTTTTTCAGGATAAGTTTACGTAAGCATATCAAAAATAGTGAATACACCGTTTCTTTTAAAGATAGTTTGTAACACAATTGGAAAGAACGAGACAGCTATACAGGATCACAATAAAACGACTCTCTTTTCGTCGACATTATGCATATGGATTGAATATTTGATTGTACTATTGAGTGAGATGTCATCATTATTTCCGTATGTTAGTGTTTGATAGTTTTTTATTTTTTTTATGTTTTAATTTTTTATTTCATTTTCATTACATAATAACAGCACATAACAATACAAGATACA
>JAUMGZ010014668.1:0-20192 GCA_032359645.1 Pododesmus macrochisma | reverse complement strand
TCATATTTACAATTAACCACCTTGGACCTTTGGTTCAGATGGACTTACAACTCATATTCACAATTAACCACCTTGGATCTTTGGTCCAGATGAACTAACAACTTATATTTACAATTAACCACCTTGAACCTTTGGTCCAGATAAACTAACAACTCATATTTACAATTAACCACCTTGGACCTTTGGTCCAGATGGACTAACAACTCATATTTACAATTAACCACCTTGGACCTTTGGTTCAGATGGACTAACAACTCATATTTACAATTAACCACCTTGGACCTTTGGTTCAGATGGACTTACAACTCATATTCACAATTAACCACCTTGGACCTTCGGTCCAGATGGACTAACAACTCGTATTCACAATTTAAATATTCCTGTACAGATATTACACTCTGAACAGTCTCATAATGACCTAGACATGAGTTGAAGGAACATTAAACCCAAAGAAAGAAACAAACAAACAATGAACAGTCATCATTAATAATTCAAAACAAACTATAAAATGTCATGGTGCAACAATGGTCAAAAAGTCTCCAATACAATATACTAAATTATATGATCTTATATAATGATTAGTAAAATACACTGTTACTACAGAAAACATCAATGTCATCAACTTGTATACAATTTTCTTCTCTACTTTTTTTAAGCTACAAAACAGTCAATTGCCCTTTACATTCTCAATTGACTGAATACATGTTATATGGTCTACAGTCAGTCTGTCACCTAACAAATACGTGTACATCATTTGATATGTAAATTGCATACATTTATATAGGGATGTTTGTTTCAATGGGGCTTAACATCTCTTCAACTCACGTATAATTCATATTGAGACAAGTGCCTGTTTGTGACAGTGTGCACTGGTCTTATGCTGCAGACACAATGACATGATACTTTACTTGAACACATTATCCTGACACTGAGCTAACCAATCCTCCTCCGTACCCAGAAATGCTAAGTGTTTAACAGGGAGCGAGAAGATTTCCTAATTTTAACTTCTTTGGTTTTGATCTGTCTTGGATTCAAACCCCCACCTACCAGCATGAGTGCAACTCTACCTCTGAGCCACTTACCCCACTGGTATATATAGGGTTGGTATTAGTGTAATAATTAATCTTTGTTTTTACAATTAATCCAATATGCAAAATTATAGTATTACATATGTATAAAACTTTTATGAAAAATTCAGTACTACATTGTATTTTGAAACTATTATAAATGTGAACAAATTGTATCTTTGAATTTTCTCAAATTGCAATGGTGTTCGAGTTCTTAAGGATCAAGCAAGTTGAAATACTATATCTACTGTAAAAGAGCTGAAAGAATTAACTCTTATCTGTGCTTAGATCTTGACTTATTTAAAACCTGAGTAAACAATTCCAGTGTTAAGGGGATAATTAGAAAACTGATAAGACTTCTTTGTAAGCTTAAAACAGCACATCTTAACAATATCAGATTTCATTGAGGCCAACAGAATAAATATAGTAAGTTTGTTTAAATAAAGTTTTTTTTTAAGAGATTTTATAAGGAAATTTCATGTCAAACTCCTACATGATACATGTCAAAAATGCATTCATATTGCACTCAATCTTACAGTGTTTGTAATTTCTTAGGGAAGTAATTTCCTTGTATCATCCATCAAAATGGTAATTATCTCCCTTACTTACACTCTTCTCCTATATTGAGCTTATTTGTGATCAATCATGATCACTGCATGCACAACAAAAAAATCAAATCTGCACGATCACTGTTATGCAAATGACAGTAACCTTCCTTACACTACCTAAATGTATACGGTATTGTCTGTGAAAAGCTCATTTTGAAAATTTAAACTAATTAGTCTTGTAATTTTTTTCTATTTATGCTAATTTAAGTATATACACAAAACAAGATTTCTCAACGTGATCATTCAATTCTAAGCTTATTATCATGATCAATATTGTCTAAAACGGTCAATTAATTAATCAGCGGAGACAAACAAACTGAAAGACAACACAAAAACAGCTTAAAATCAAAGTCCTCAATTCTGTGAGAAGTTGAATTACTTTGGTACCCATGTTAAGCCTTTATTGATACAATTAGTCTGGGCTGATCAAGCAGCTAAAGTTTTACATCACAAGGTGACAAAGGGAATTTGACCACCTTGTTTTTTAACTTGTTTTACAAGGCCTGTTATCAACAATACAGTCCGTAAGATAGCCTTTTGTTTACATTAGATAAATACGGAGATCACAGATCAAACGCTAGTTTTGTTTTAATATTCTTGTCTGTAAACAGATTGATTTATGGCAAGATAAAAAGCTTTCATAAATTACTTACCGTATTTGACCCAATAAGTGCCCAGGGCACGTGGAAAATTAGAAAAAGTAGAGGGGGTGCTTATTAGGACCATATCATGAGTCCAAACACTGAATAATTGTACTGCAATGCTCTCCCGTAATGGATCTTAACTATTATACAGGACCATAGGTACTTGAAAAGGGAGAGGCACTTATAGGGACATGGGTGTTTATAAGGTCGAATACGGTATCAACAAATCCTACTCAGTCACAAAGTAACATATAATTATTTTTTTAACACAATACACAATGTTACTAAAATCAGGCTTAATTCTTACACAAAATAGTTTCACTTCAATTTCCATTTTCAAACAATTTAACATGAATGAATAACAGTATCAGATTTATTTATCTAACAGGTATATACATTCCACTTAGGCCTTTGATTCTGTTTTAACCTCCAATCCAAGCAAATCGCTGGCAATTAAAATGGATACTGCATGTCTGGCTAAACAAAGGAGAACCCCCTATCAGTGTGTCAATCGGCCCACAACAAAAAAGTTCATCCTCAACCCTTTTATCCCTACAAAACACTTTGGTATATCTCGCAAAAAAGCACAGAAAGAGCCATTACTAGATTTCAGGGTGAGATGGTTAAGTGTTATTCTGTGTAGTTTGTTTACCTGCCCTTAGAACACAGATTTTTAAGGTAAAATAGGTTGTCAGCCACCAGTTAAAGGGCTTATTTATCAAAGATCAAGCAAAATACAATATTACATAACAGACTACTGCGGAGATCACTATAGGACTGCTCATATATCAAACCCTGATTAAAGTATAGATTGGTATTGAATAACACAACTGTCACAAAACAAATTCACCAGTTCAACGATCAAAATCTGCCTTGTCTCAAGAACTATTCATTTGCAGATTTATGCAAGATTTTCTCACATTGTTTATTTAAATGGATAGGCCTGCTCTTTGCACAAGATGGGAGTTTTTTTGGTGCATTTCTGTAACTGAAAGATTTTATCGCCCAAAGCATTTTAGAATTTTTGCAGTGGTATTTAGAGTAGATTTTGAATAGAGTATTTTGTTTGTATCTTGTGTAGATTTATTTAAACAAACAAGAAATTGAATGATGTGCCATGGAAGTGATAAGGACTTACTTTCTTCTATGATAATCACAAGAAGCAGGATATAGATAGCTATTTTCTGTTTATCTTTATGCACACAAAAACTCATTTGACATATTTACAACTCTTTATTTGATGAAGAAATTCAGAGGTTAGAGAAACACATTCAAAGTACAAAAGCAGTGCATTAATAGAGGTACATTTGTAGCTATTTGTGTGTAGTAATATACACAATCTACTGTTTTTGATATTTTATTAAAAGGTCATATGAAAGATTAAGCTTCTTTGTACTAATATAAAGTTACCTGTCAACAAAAGAGATATAAAAACATTTATTAGAATTTCCCCTGTACAATTTTTTTTAAAGCCCTTACACTGGAAATGAACAAAAACTACAAATTTAATACATTTACACTGTTACATCAGGTAGTTATTTTTCTATGAATTGTTTTGCACTGATTTTAAGCCATAAATTGTTACCTCAGAATGAAACATCAATGTATACAATAATAGAAGCAGATACAAACAATTGCAGCTGACAAAGCCTGACTTAAATATCCACTTATCTTTTCTGTATAGTTAAGGAAGCCCAAGAGAGCAACTGTTTTCATATAATGATACCTGCATGAATCCAGAATTTTACTTCACACAAATTTTAAGAAATTGCAAATTCATCCAATAGGAAATACCATCGTGAAGTTTAAGGTACACCATAGAATATGTGTTTTGAACTGATAAATCCTCATTATACAATAATATACATGTATTTCTTTTATAGTTCCTGACACTTATTGCACCAATGTACTTTATAAAGCAGACAAGTTAAAGCAGCATAAAATCTGTAAACATCTGACAATTTCCAATACAGCTGTACTGCCATTTTAATTGAGTACATGTAGAAAATAGCCAATGATACCCACTCAATACGACAGGTAAATTGTTATTCAATACCTATAAAATTTCTAAGTAAATACAACATTTACCATCATTGAGAGACACTGCCTTCCAGGTGATCTAATGCCTTGCATTTTATATAGACAGCAACCAAAAGGGAAGAGACCAATTGGTACAACAAACAAACGTTTCGGAAATCTAAATTTTGTTTCAATAAATGGCTATTTAAATTATTTGGTGGAGCAGTAAACACAAGTATTTGACATGGCTGTTGTACATGAAGTACACACACTGTGTGAGTAATACAGAGACAGGATGAGAATTCATCTATTTGTTAGGATCAATAACGTTTAAAGTCTTTAATAAAAACAGCGCTTCATTTTATGGGTGTTTTATCACCTTGAATGCTTAATACTTTTCTTACATCAGCTATGAATTAAAGAATATGTGTATTAACAAATAGTGTTAGATGTTTTTTAAATGTATTTTCAAGTCGACTCATTTGTTGGAAGGATGTTGAAGGCTTTATTGGTAAAATCTGCATTGGTTATTGACAGTACATGAAAAAGAACAAGCACTTGTCATTAAGAAGGGGGCTTAATATTTAAATATTTGTGAAATTTCAATTCTTAATTGACATTGTAAAAAGGACAAGAATTTGTTATTGAAGAAGGAAAGATTATCTGCAGTATAACGGAAGTTTGTGGTCTGAATAATATCAGATTTTACTTAAATTTGCTTCTTAAATACCAAATCAACAATTTAGAATCCATGGAGAAACAGGTCCAACAATTTAAGAACTTTTAAAAACCCTTCTACTGTTCAAATTGCAAGTTCCTTCCTTCAAATTCTAGAATTTTCTGAATACTTTTCTGCATTTTTAAGGAATAAATTTCAATTCCTTTACAGAGTATTTCTTCCAAAACTGCAACTGATATCAATTTCAAACTACTTGAACTTCTTGAAATGTCTTTGATGCCTCAAAATTCAATTGAGATCGAGTCGTTTAGCACACTAAAGAGGATGGAATATAACCAGAAAGCTTATTGAATCCTACTGATACAGAATTACTGCTTAAGGAAAACCGTAAGAGGTGAATACGGAAATACTGAGTCAACAAAATACCAGATTACAGTGGCAGCCCAAACACGAGGGTCGTTGATCAATAATCCTATCTGACTGTCAGCTAGCGGCCAAAGTATCACTTATTTGAACATCTTATTACATATCTACCATTGATCAGACTATACCGACCCTTGACTGAAGTGAGTGGTAGTTTTAAGTGGTTTGATACACAAAGGGGTAGACGTACCCCATGCAGACCTTCATAGTGTATGGTCTAACTGTATTGCCAATAGCGGCTTGTTTGATGTCACGGCTTACCTTTAAAACTTGACAGTGTTGATTCTACGTCTAAGTGTATACGGCTAATTCTTTGCTATGTTGTAATGAATAGTCTGTGTTTATTGAGCTAATTCTTTTAAAGATTTAACAAAATAAATTGTGTGAATGTTACATTTAATTGCCCCTGTAATACAGCTAACATTTAATTTTCTATTTAGCGGCACATTCAATTTGTTTTTATTCAACATGAAATACCACATCAAACACCCCATTTGTCGGACTTGAGTCATGTTTTGAAAAAGGTCAATATTGTATTTGCTTTGTCCAATGTGCGATTTCAATGATCTAATGAAATGTTTACTGGCCAGACACATTAACGTAGATATGAGGAAACAATCTATAAAAGAATTAATTGAAATTTGTTGTGGTCAAATTGGAAATTTATGTTACAGTGAAGAAATACTTGGCTAGGAGACTCACTGTCTATTGTACATGTTACAAAATTGTTTTATGTTAACAATTTGCTATGTTTTACACAAACCAGCAGATTCTTTTACTAGTCTCTACTACATACTTTATAATCAACGTCACAATTTAAATCTAACTTTGTAATGCCCACCAACCAGCAGGTTCTTGGTAGACATTTTCTCCATTTAATTTATAATCATTGGGATAAAATAGTGGAGAAATGTAATTGAAATTTCCGCTAACAAATCCTTATCTAATTTTTTTTCATCCTGAAGCAAGATAAGTTTATCAAAATGTTTCTGACTGTCTTCTAATTGGTACAAAAAGCTGTGGTATATACCCTTCTGTAATCTACGGTGGATTGTAATACCTATAATTAACATAACTGATATGTATGTAACTATTCAAAATTTAAGATAATGTGAAGGAACTTAGCTAAATGTTATTATGCATTTGTAAAAAAGCAATTAGGATAGGCAAACATCTTAAAATTTTAAGTTTGTGTAATTTTCATTTTTATACTTTCAAGATTAGTTGACATCACTTCCTTGAAGAGTTCTTTAACCTTGTGTAATTTTCATCTTTATATATTTTCAAAATAAGTAGACATCACTTTCCTAAACAGTCTTTTAAAATTGCAGTCAAATTAGTACATTCAAAGTTCATATATGGGAACTTATGTCTTTTGGTACACATATATATTTTGGACTCAATATATAAAGATCAAATATCAAGTGAATTATGGAATCTTCCGTTCATGTTGTGTTTTACCCTATTTTCTAAGTTAATCAACAGTCTTTTCCTCTATAATTTTTCAATACCTCTAGTACATACCTTCAACACTGGAACAATTCTCTCCTGCTCCTGGCTTCTGATGTTGATAAGAGAAACGATTCGAGATTCCTGGGGAGCATAGCGTTCTTCTTTATCCTTTTCTCGCTCATATTCAACGCTCCAAACAATCCGCCCAGTACTCAAATTTGTCATATCTTCTTCTACTTCCATTTGCCATTTAAAGATATTCTGGTCCCTGCAAATATACAAAAAGAACACAAACTGAATAATATGTTTGAAGAATTTTTTAATTTGAACATTTTTAATTACAGTGAGGAATTACTGTATATAATTGACATCATAGTCCAATTAACTGTGAGTAAAAACAATGCTGTCCTATAAATGACTTCATTCATTTTCTTTAGGTACAATGTAATAGATGCTGATGTGTACATTTTTAATATCTATGTATAAATGAATGCTTCAGAAACCCATTCGACTTGGATATTCAAACATAAACTTGTGTGAAAAATGTTCCATTTAATTTATTTTTGTTTCTGTATGACAGACCAAAAAGGTATTTTACAGCGTTATTTACAAGCTGTATCCTTGTTCTATATGACTTTTTATGGTCACATCAATGTGATTCTTTAAATAGCAATATGAGAACGTCATATTGGTCAAGGATTAAGTTAACTTAAGAGATTGATAGATATAACATAGATGGTTAATAAGTGATGACTTTATTGTAGCATCAAACATACAAAGAGGATCTGTAATGAGTTTCCATTTCATATGGGATTTATGAAACGAGTCATGAATTTTTTTAATTTGAGCGAGCCTTGGTGAGCTTAAACAAAAATTCATGACGAGTTTTATAAATCTCGTGCAATGGAAACGAATTTCAGATTCTTTTTATCATATGACTCAAATTAAAAGTGTTCTTTTTGATTTTATCATAAAAATGCTTTAAAAAACACTGAAATACCTTCCTGTAACAGTGAATTATGACGTCATATCATTGTTAAGTGATGTCATAATCAACTCAAAGCCAATCAGAACAGAATGGTATATGTGCCATGCAGCCAATCAAAACAGCTTCAGGTTATATGTAAGTGTTGCATATCATATTATTATGTAATGGCTTTATGCAATTGAATAACACTACATTCATATGATAAAACTCTTTATACATAACAGTTAGATGCTATGTATGCACCCGCATTCTTTCTATGTGGAAATCTGTTAACTTGGAATGGGGCTCAAAAATTCACTAAGATCATGTGACATCACCAAAACCAATCTTCTGACTTCAAAAGATTTCTCTCTATCATAGAAATACTAGAAAAAATAATAAAACTTTATATAATTAGTGGACAATCTCAAAGCTACTGGACCTTATAAAGCCCTCCAGGTAACCCGACAGAGTTCAAAGGTTTTATGCCAATACAAAGGATAACTTATCATAATTCTCATCAACCATCAAACCCTGAACCTCAAGAGCTATACCACCTCATATAGAAATATGCCACAATATTGCGATTGAGAACCACTGGAGCATGGAACTACATTACAGGCTACATTTCACTTGTATGGCTTTTACTGCTGTTTAAAAACACATTTCTACACACCTCCAATGGCAATTACAGGCCAAGACCCAGCACACTCATGTCAGAATCTTTATAATAATGTAAGGGGGTGTGAAACTCTTCCCTTTGTAGGGGACCAACAAAAATAGCAAACAGGTAATGAGATGAAAGCCAATGTAGGATAAGGTACCGACAGAGCGTGCCTTCATGTGTCCCTGAAGCTTTGTACCCTAAACAACAACTCAGGGTGCATAGTGCAGTGATATCCACAGGCACCCATTGTGTAGGGTAATTTTGACACGTTTTTCAAATTAAGTATCATCTGCTAGCACTCTTGTTTCTTAAAACCAGAGAATGATGATCTTCATGTGCGAGAGTAATTCAGAGTGGTATACATCACCAAGTGTCATATTTCAACCCTGTATTTTAGCAATGGTAGCTTCCATCTCTTGACTTTGGGACAGTATTAACTTTTTCAGTGGGGGTCTTAGATTAAGCCAGAATTATTTTTGAGCTCAGAACAAGCTGCATAATGTGTAATTTCACATAATTATTGCTTGTTTGAAATTCCAACAGTTCCCTCACACTTTATCTGCAGATATAGTTACCTCCCTTTGAAATTCAATCTTCAAAGCAATGTAATTATACTATAAACACTTAGCGCATCACTCTGTATAATTTAAAACCTGTTATAATTATACCAATTTTAGTCAATAAGCACAGGGAGTATCACTCATTTTTTAATACCTGTTATATTGCTTCCAATAAACTGCATGAACCAACACAGTTTGTGTGCAATCAACAATTTAAAGGCAATGATAAAAGAATGAAATAAATACATAAACATATATGTACACTTTGAAGATTCTTAAGAAATTCCAATTAAATGAACAAAATACAGGATATTCTTTTAATTATGTCTATCATTTTTGTTTCGGCAAGTGAAAAGTTTACATGGCTTGAAATTTGTATGGATTTTTTACTCCAGATTTTGAAGACAATAATACATATACAAAACAGAATCATAAAACACAGTTGAACGAAACTTTTTGAAATGTTAAATTTGTATACACCATTCAATGAACACCATCTTTTCATACTATTAAGTCCTTAATTTGCGGAGGTTCTCACAGGTAGTTGATAGGAAATGCAGCTGGCTCAACATTCTTATAATGGACACCATTTCATTTCACCATCAACAGGTTCAGAAGTAAATGTAACAGACACACACACTGTCACACTACAATGACTTTCCATCCCGAGCAGTCAATCACGATCTTGCCCTGACTAATTATAGTGTAATAAGTTAGTTTATGTATCTTGATCTTGCCATCATCAGTAGTCTATACAGGAGATACATAGATGTATTTTATCTAGCCCACCAGGCTTTTACAGTCAAGTGTAAGCTGTTTTATGGTACTGTCTTCTCAGTGTTATTTGATGTGTATCTTTGTTTGATGTTGTTTGTTTCCCTTGAACAATTTTTCCACTGGGGCCATATCCATACAGTGTATTGCCCAGACTCAATTGAGGGTTACAAGGGTTAAATGATCACAGCCATTACAATATGTTCACATCTCCTGGTGATAACATGTAAAACACTACCAGAATGTGTTCATTGGGCTCTAACCTAAAGCTTACAGGTACTCATCATGGTCAGTCAGGTAACCGCTTTTCAGATCTTTATAGTAAATTGGAACAAAACAACTGTTGACCCTAAACTGACCACTGATGATAGATATACTGAGTATATAATATTCTATATAATTACAAGATTGTGTTATAAAATTGTCATTTACATTATTTTAATTAGCTTTTCAAAACTTTCATCCAATTATTTTTTCATTAATTTGTTTCTTAGAAATATAACAAATCTCTTGTTATATGTGTATGTCACTACAATTTAGTATGCCAAACTATGATGAATATAATAATTTAAAATTAAAAAGTAGAATTCTATACTTTTTACAAAAGAAATTATAATTGATCAATCTTGTAAATTTTGTATACACAATAAATTAAATTTTAATTCAATGATGATGAAAATCCTTTACATCTTATAAGTGTCAACCTTTTGAAAGCAGTGTTATTTTTGAAAACAAACGACAGATGTACCAGATATATTAATGTACACAATTGAAGTAAGTTTTCTTGGCAACTGAAGCGTTCACAGACAATGGACAAGATAATGGAATTATCTATCCACTGTGTGTGCTAGCCAAATTTATAATGTCTCGGTCTCATAGCTGACCAGAGAAAGTATATGGCTCAATTGTATCTAGTCTCCTCTCCATTATTTGTATCTTGAAAGATAAACACACCAATCCTGTTTATGAATAACTAACTAGAGAACACCAGAACCCCTGAAGCCAACATACAAATTATCCAACACAATTATAGACTTGTAGAGTATTACACAAATTTACCCCTTTAATGGTACTTTGTGGTACCTCAGTAAGCATAGCGTACAGCAAGGAACTGTTTGAATGTTTCTTTTTTTTTTTTACTATTTTTACAATTATTATCAATGCATTAAAGTACCTAAAGCTGTATTAGATTATATTTATTGTTAATGCAAAGATGTTTTGATAATTAACAGGATCATCAAATGGTATACTTTTGAAAATTTTAAACTTTTTGGTCCTTGGTCTATCATGATCAATACGGTAGTTTAGGAAAATAACTTTTAATTTCTGGAAATATGAGTCTTTTTCAAGCCCTCTTCATGGACATTTTAGCTTGACTATTCTTAGTACCCAATTAATGTCTATGGCAGCTATTTCTAGATGATTGCTGATCCTATATTGTCACCAAAATGGTACTTAATTTCTAGCAATGGAATAAATCTGACTCATGGTTTTTCTTGTTCACATAAATCTGACAGATATCGAAATGACCTGACTGGTGGAGATTTAACTCTAGTGTAATCTGGTTCTATCCAATAACAGTGTAATTGTAAATCTATGTAAAGTTCACGGAGAATGTTCATTTACAGCTCTAATCCCATAAATATCTGCCTTGTGTATCTTATAGTCGTAGCACCATGACTCAGGTGGACATTAAACAAGTGGACAATACACACAGGTGACAAATTAAATCAGGAAGACTCTGTTGACCTCTGACACAGCGTGGCACAGACATTGTTTGGTAGTGGCAGGTCATGGTGAAGGTGTTTGTCAAGGATAATGGCAGTGTCGGAATTTGGGTGAATTAATCACTTGGCAAATTAAATGTTTTTATTAGAAATTTCTGTGTGAGGAGTTATTGCCCATCACTGGTGTTCATTAAACGGTTATAGACAGTGATTATCCATCACTCGCCACCTGTGCCATACCATTCAGCGATTCTGCTGGTGATTACACCAAGCAGGAGACATAAACTGCAGGAAATACTAATAAACATTTGAAGAAGAAAAATTCACTGATATTTTTTGGTTCTTCATTCATGAATTGGCATGTTGTGTAACACGTCGTTCTGCAGCTGTCCTTGAACATTCTCTTCTCTAAACTTCTTCAGGGAACATCTTCACCGGCTGGCAGCTAGCCACGGGTGAACAATATTATTAATTTAAGGCTTTTAAATTTCTAAATTTCAAAGAGTAAATATTGCAATGCCTGTTTCAACATTTTGCAAACAAATATGCTTGTCAGGGAAAGAATCAGTGACACAATCTGAGTCAGAGGACATTAATATATTGTCTCTAGTATATGATAGGGAATACTACACTTAATTGACTTATAAATGATACTGTCTTATTTCTGTGTGAATTAATTGTCTTATAAATGATACTGTCTTATTTCTGTGTGAAATTGCAGAGACAAAATCATTCTGTCATTTTGCATATATATAATACAACTTACTACAGGTTCCAAAAATGAAAACAAAAGCTGTGGTGATGTTTTATTATGCTACATGTTTCGACCAATAGGCAGTCTTCTTCAGGACCAAATAAAATGTTACTGTCAGTTATGTAATATTAACTGTTGCAATTTCATCAAAGACTGTGATAAAGTCCAAAATATGTTGTTTACCAATCTACTAATTAATGGTCAACTTGTAATATCTTTCATATATATATTTTTAAAAAATTTACTAATGATTAATTATGAACTAATAAAAGATCTATAAAGAAACTGAAGAATTACTTGTATACATAAAAAGTTTATATTGTAGAACAACAGAGAGAACAAAAAGCTGTTTACTGACTTCACAACCAAATTATCGCATGTCAGACCTACATAGTACCAGCAATGAACAAAGCAAAGTTTTTTACTACCCATTACAATTGAATTATCTCTCTTTGTTTCTCGAAGCGTTAGGGAAATTTGACATCAATACACTTCAATATACAATTAATCACTGAAAATATAATAACAGCAAGTCAACTGTCTGTGAAATATAGTCTATTTTATATCACTAATGAAATTAAGTTATCTCCCTTGCCAAACTTTAGCAAGTGTATTAGAATCTTGACTGTTCAACACCTTTATCATCAAATTAAGTACAGGCAAAAACAAATATAATAAGTCAACTGTCTGGAATAACAGTAAGACAATTTGTAATAATACGTTGGTGTATTTTCCTGCCATTTAGGTTATCTCTTTTAATAATAAGTGCCTAAAATGTAATTATGTTTTACTGGGATAAATTGTTAAAAAGAATCGTTAAAAGAGTTTCTAAATAAAAATTCAATGCATACAAATGAAGCATTTTCAGCTGAGTTAGGTTTAAAAGATTTACATTTAAACTGTGCTCAAAGTAAAGGAGAAAAATTCAAATTATGCACAGTATTAAGAATTAATAGATTGCACGAATGGGATTGTAAGAACATTTCAATACAGTTGTTCTTTAAATCACCATTCATGGATACATGCAATACCAAAAACATGCTAATATACTCAAATCTCCGTCCTCTGGGACGTATCAACCAATATAATTGTCTGTATCTACTACTACCTACAGACAGCAATTTTATGTGATCAATTCCCGTCGGACAATCCAAGGATTGATTATTCCAATCAGTTCCCGACTTTCAATAGCCTGCCAAGTTAACTAGGGACAAGGAAAGACTTAGACAGATAACTCCCTCTTCATAACTTTGTCTTCAGAAACTAGCCAATATCCTTTTACCCATCATGCAACATTGTGATGTAATGCTCATAAGCATGCAAAATAAGAACCTATATTCATGATCAGTAATGTTGTACATCAAGAAGGTGATACAGCATTCAAGCTCCTTTTGAAATTCACATAAATATTAATTCATTTGTATGTACACGGCATATTTAGATTAATTCAGCTGAAATATTTGATATTAAGTTTATTTGGATTATTTCCAGTGAAATATAAGTTCAGTTTATGTGCATACAATATGTATGTAGGTTTATAAATTCTATTGTTTTCTTTATTTTAATTAAAATTTCTCCTGTCTCACTTAATGGTGATCAAGATCTATAGGAAGAAGATGATTTGTTTTTGACATATAAACCTGACAAAAGGACTTTGTGGAATTAATGAATTTGAATTGCATCAGAAAGTTCCAGACTTATAAGTGCATACTTTCACGACACAACTCACACATCTCAAGTGTTTGTTCGAACACTTAACTTTTTGACAATTTTGTTTCTACCAAGTACTTATAAGTTGTATAGAAAACACAGACAAATCATTTATCGAAAGTAATTTTACAGGCATATCTGTATATATGAAAAGCACAGTTTTGGCTATTTCATTCATACCAAAAACATTTTATATTAATGTCTCAAAAAAGCACTTTATCCGAAACAAAGAGATATTTGACTTTTCTGAAGAGCCACTTTAGTCTCTGTCTGCACATAGAAGAGCTCTTTCAGTGGATATCAGGAGTTGAAAAGGTTAAACATCAGGTACTACAATACAGAAAACATGACCAAGCCACAGATTACAAATTATCATCCTTCCTCAGACATGCCTGTCTTGAAGCACATGGCTTTCTGTACAGATTGAGAATGGTGCTGTAAGTGGTTTTCAAAGAGTCGTAAGCTGACCAGACATGTCTAATCCTCTTGTAGAGATGCTTCCTGTGATCTTATTTATAGAGTAAGTGGCTTCAATTCCAACACTAGGCGTTAGGCAATTCAACAAAAAGGTTTCTGTCATCATCTGAGACTGTCTTCCCAAGCCATCTTTCTCTGCAGACTTCCTGTATAGACCTAACAGGAACATCTAGTAGGGCACTCATTTATTGGAGGTTTAACAAACCTTAATTTAACACACCATAATAGTTCATAGCTGGATGTTTAAATTGTGAACTCAGGTCACCATTTAAGTACTGTTTTACTGGATTATTGTGCCACAGATACATGTACAATGTACACTGATGGAATACTCAACAATTACAAGGGCACACAATCTCACACAATCTCAGACATCATTAGCCAACATATAGTAAATCCTAATGTACGATCAATCTCTTAATGCAATATCAAGCTCCAAAGTGGCCCCACACAAAAACTTTAAGATACCAAAGTTTCCAGTCTTTGGTTTGATGTACAGCATGATTCTTAAAAATGTTATTACACAACTTCATTTTTGGTTCTCAAAATATTTTTTACAGGTTTTTTTTTCTATTTACTACAGCATTTCCAATGTACCAGTGTGGCTCCCTGTGAAGCACTCAGCATTTTCTGGTTAGAAGGACTGGTTGGCTCAGTGTCAGGATAATGTGACAGATTGAAATATCATGTCAATGTTTCTGCAGTGTGATATTTCTGTGATACTTCACTATAAAGTTGCCATAAGTGCACACTGTTACAAGCAGACACCTTGTTTATATGACCTATACATGAGTTGAAGGGAAGTTAAACCACCAATAAAACAAACAAACAATATTCCAGTATAAATATTTGAGAATGGAATCTATCAAATTTCCTGTAAATCAGATTAAGTACTCAAGAACAATACAGTATTTGCTTATTCAGAAAAGAAGGCACAAACATCACACATTTTTACATGCCGGCTATCATTGACACTAGTTCTCTACTCAAAGTGCATGACTGTCAGTGTCTGCTAACTTTTATTTATTACACAATAAACATCTCACTGGACAGTTTACTATGCATTAACCTTATACCACAAACCTTTACATAGGAACATATTAGTTATAAATTCATTAGAGCAGTAAATTCTGCACTTAGTTTGTCTGCAAACTTCCCAGCAACTCTCTGCAGTAAGCAATATCATATATCAGGTTTAGAATCAATCAAGATAGCAAAGAAAGGGAGAGAATTCAACAAGACATTAAGAAAGGGAGGGAACCCATTAAGGCAACAAATAAACTAAAGGGAGATAATACATCAACACAGCAAAAGGAGAAAGAACAGTCAAATTGGCAAATAAAATGGAAGGATATATAGTCAATTAATATGATATTGTTGTTGTATCATCGAAATCACAGCTGAGTAAGTGAAGTGCATCATAATCTAAGGCACCTGACACACATAGACAAACCATGTTACATAAGAGAAAACAGGTAATCATAGTTTGTATTTCATTCTACAATTGAAAATAAATTGAATGAGACAGTGGAAATGAAAACCTTCATATATAGTCCTCATCATCATAGATTGCAAGTTTGCCAAGATTCCATCAAAGATTTGTCTAATAACATATACTGTAAAGATTATGTATCAAAATATTATTGGTAATGCAGACAGACCTCCCTCCCATTGTGTCAAAAACGACCACAACCTGCCCAGGGTTAATCTTTCATCAGTGTTTAATGCAACAACAAATGGCACATTTCATTGACATGAGAAAACAAGCTTCAGTGTAAACTCTTGAGTATATATACCAGCATGGTTCTAGTTTTATATAAATATCAGAGTTGTCTACCAGCATAACTCCTCATGTCCAAACAGTAAAATCACATCATTCTACAGGGCATACATAACTGGATGACAAGCCATGAGAAATACTGACATGCTCCAACCATACTATCATAGTATACCCTAGGGTACAGTTACAGTCAGTCTTAGTTCTATGTACAGGGTGTAGAGTTACAGATGCTGGACTGTTCATGTATACAGTGGACCTCAGTTTAGTGTGTAGATGTTAAAACAATTAACATCACATGTCACATGTTGTTGTAAGAAATGGTTGGAAAGAGTATGTAATTATGAACAAAAACAATGAAATTTGCACAGAAGAGCCCTTTAATGGCAAACACTTTCTTTCAAAATTCTTCAGTGAGCAATTTTGTAACCCAATTTTTGATAGATCCAGTTTAGTCATTTGGACCAAACAGAAAGAAATAAAAGTGTTTAAAATATGTTGCATTCACAAATTTGTTGTTTTAGAGAATGAAATTTAAAAACAAATATTACCTACCACATTACCTACCCTAAAAATAATATACCATGTTACAGGAAACAGTGTTAATGGCCCTACAGACATATCATATCTATATCTGTTGCATATTTCACAGCAGAAGCCATGAACATTATAAACAAACTAATATGAACTCACAATCTTCCCAATATTACCACTGAAATAAATAGTTACTTAATTGCAACATGATAAAAGAAATGTGTTTTCCTACAAAAGGAATATAATGACAATGTCAAAAAAGTTATTTTTGTAGCAATGATTTCCTTCTAAATCACAACGGAACAATGTAACATGTGAATTGTAAATGGAATAAGACTGACACAGCACAGATAATGGTCCACAGACAATGAATACCACTTATGGTATTACGTTACCTAGGAAATTGCAAGAAGATTTCTCACTTATCTATAGATATTACACATAGGTAGACAACTTAATATGGAATCAATACACAGATATGGCACAACAAATTGTAAGGAGTATGTGGCCAGTGGATCGGGAACAATGCTTTTCTTCTGGCTGCTATCTTATTACTCTGCTATTTTAGGACTCACAGGAAATTAAGACCGATAAACTAACTACTTACACTAACAACTTCAAACAATGACATGCTCTGTTTTAAAGACTGTTAACAATCATCAAATGTCTTTGCCTGATAAAAGCTGACTTTACCATTTTCTAGTAGCCCATGCAGTAAGTACAAAGATGGTCTAATACCATTTAGGAGACAATCAAACTTGCAGCTTTTTGATCCTTACAAAAAAAAACAATGCTTACCTATTTTTGTAACAAATATGAAGTTGCTGTCCCTGTATTGGAGTAATTTGAAAGCTAGAAATACATAATAAAATAATTTCCAGTGTCCCAATTTTAAGTTTATGGACCAAAGTGATTTTCATAATTTCAGTACATATATTGACATTAGTATCTCCATCTGGACAGATCCTCAAAAGTTTGATGGTACATAATTTCAGTACATATATAGACATTAGTATCTACACCTGGACAGATTCTCAAAAGTTTGATGGTACATAATTTCAGTACATATATAGACATTAGTATCTCCATCTGGACAGATTCTCAAAAGTTTGATGGTACATAAAGTTCAGTACATATATAGATATTAGTACGAGTGACTCTGGCTGGATAAAGTTTCTAGAAAGTTTGATGGTACATAATTTCAGTACATACAGTTGTATATAGATATTAGTACGAGTGACTCTGGCTGGATAAAGTTTCTAGAAAGTTTGATGGTACGTCATATAACAGCCATTAAATCTACACGAGTGCATTGATCATACAGTGAATGTCTCCTGCATAGAGACATTATAAAATCAGTCAATGTATGCACACACACTCATGCTAGAAAGCATATCAAACGAAACAGCCTTACAATAAAACATTTATATAACAGCGATCAAAAACATAAAATAAAATAACATACAAAGCCAGAAATGTTAATAAGATCAAAATTGATAGAATGTCATAAGAAATCTACAGTATGTGTTGTATTTATTTTCAACTCCAAAAGTCAGAAAAGCAATAGTTGTGTGGCTGTTTATGTAACATCAATAAAATTGTAATATCTTTACATTAATTCAATAAGGAGTAAATGCTATGTAGTATACTGACGTCAAGATGCCCACAGAAACAACATGATGAATGTTTGTTAAATTTTTACTATTATTTGTTTAAAAAAATCCTCATATTTTAAGTGACTTTTACTAAGGTCTTCTTGTCCTCTTAGAAACTCTATTAGTAATTACATGCAAGGTGTGACGTCAAACTGACTTATTACAGCAGCTGTCAAGGGTCCATTGGGACATGGTAATGCGATATTAGAAATAGTATGCCATATATATATATATAAACAGGGAGTAAACATAAACATAGCTCCATGATCCTTTGCCCTTTAGCAGCAATATATAAACATCCATCGGGAGTGTGTCTATCTATTTTTCATGTAGAGTTGATGATGGACTAGAAGAGTTGTTTTCTAGACATTTTGCAGATTGTCTGATGTGTATATGAATAAATAAATAGTGTGGACTTAACCAGCATCTTCCAAAATAGAATCCAATCTAAAACAACTTATTTATAATATCAAAACAAATATGTACATTGTATATTTTTGGAAAACATTGTAGAAAGAAGATGAATTATGTAACAAAATTCTATAAATAAATCACATTGATTGCTGATATAACTACTTTTGAAACTGGATTTTCACTTTTTAAGAAAAAGTACTAAATATTACAACACTGCCATTATGGACAAAAAGTGAACATCTTTTTGAATCTATACATGTTAAGTTTAACAACTTAAGAATTGACAACAAGGAACTAGAGATTGACAAGAAAGCAACCAATAATGAAAGCTTTGATGAGACATTGAGACTGCATCAGGGCAGAGCTTGGAAGACAGATTTATTTAACAAAATTTCTATGGACATGGTGTGCATTAATGACAACTTTTATTTTACCAGACACATTCATTCCTGTGCACAGTCTACTATATCAGTAGAAGGTAATACTTATATAGAGATCAAGGTTTTTATAGAATTCAACACAATCTTTCTATCAAGATGAACACCAACATGAAGACAAAAACCTTCAAACGGCATCAAATCAAATACTTGCAACATCAGTTACCACAATATCTGACAGGACAAGTATTGGAATTCCATAATTTGTATCTCAAGCTAGACTGACCACTGATGGACTTGCAATGACCACTAAGACAGATAATCAATGCTTGCCAACAGAATCACGGAAGCATGAATAACAAACATCACAGGGGGATGGCAAGATGAACTTGTTCAGTTACTACTACCGGTATATACAATCTACCAGACAATACGATCTACCAGACAATACGATCTACCAGACAATACGACCTACCATACAATACAATCTACCAGACAATACAATCTACCAGACAATACAACCTACCAGACAATACAATCTACCAAACAATACGATCTACCAAACAATACAATCTACCAGACAATACAATCTACCAATACGATCTACCAGACAATACGATCTACCAGACAATACAATCTACCAGACAATACTATCTATCAATACGATCTACAAAACAATACGATCTACCAAACAATACTATCTACCAGACAATACAATCTACCAAACAATAGGATCTACCAGACAATACTATCTACCAGACAATACTATCTACCAGACAATACAACCTACCAGACAATACGATCAACCAGACAATACGATCTACCAAACAACAATACAATCTACCAGACAATACTATCTACCAGACAATACAAACTACCAGACAATACAATCTACCAGACAATACCA
>JAUMGZ010014657.1:0-10082 GCA_032359645.1 Pododesmus macrochisma | reverse complement strand
GGGGAATTTTGGTACCTTTTTCTCGAGGGGAAAGTGCCGTTTAACGGCAGCAAAATAAAGCTAGATTAATCCCTGAGAAGATTTTTAAGTTTTGTCAAATTTGCCCCCTTTTGGTGCCCCCATAGAGGCCAAGCCTATATATTTTAACAAATCTGAATCCTCTTCCCCTAGGGAACTTCCTACCAAGTTTGGATAACATTGGTGCAGTAGGAGAAGAAGTCGAAAATGTAAAAAGTTTACGACAATGACGGACGGGATTTGTATGAAAAGTCCACCTTGGGAAGTTGGGACCTTTGGTCCAGATGGACTGAAGATTCAAAGATGTCAATGAAATAGTCTTCCTTCTTCAAAAGTTAAGGTAATAAAATTTATGATGTCATATCCAACAGTGTAATGTAAATACAGTGTGTGAGGATTGTATGTTAGCACAGATTGACAGCACATGGCAGCACATTACTGAGAGGAAGTATGAATGAAATTGATCTTAGTTCAGATGACTCACACTACCATGAAACTATTCAGCTTCTGTAACACAGTACACCATGATTATGACAACAGATAGTGTGTGCATATAAAATATTTAATCAATTTCACTGAGCCGTGAAGTCAGCTGTATTTACAGGACCATCCCCCTGTTAGTTTGAAACAGCCACACTAACACCAGAAGATGATCTATCACTGGTTCTGTCAACACAATATTCTGTCAACACCACACATGTTAACAGTGCACTCATCTGATGGTCTGATACTGCAGTAATCATTGAATTACATTTGGGTGTCATGGAATTTGATTATCACTTGGTTCAATAAATTTCTGACTGAAAAGCAATAAAAGGAGTTGTGAATTCTTACACCAGA
Source organism: Pododesmus macrochisma (assembly GCA_032359645.1). Taxonomy (NCBI): domain Eukaryota; kingdom Metazoa; phylum Mollusca; class Bivalvia; order Pectinida; family Anomiidae; genus Pododesmus; species Pododesmus macrochisma. The sequence continues at coordinate 9,224 of JAUMGZ010014657.1, read as the reverse complement.
GCATTTATTTCTGGTAGGTTTCAAACACTGATCAAGAATTTGTGATAACATGCTAGCACTGACATGAGAATAAGGAAGTTTCCTAAATTGATTCATAATTTGTCATGATCAACTTTCTATAAAAGACAAATTCTACAAAGAAAGTATTTGATTTACCAATGGACTTGAATGGCATGTTTGTGCTACAAAAGCACTGTATTTATGTGATCACACATGATCATCAGTAAAAAAAATCTAGATATCTGAAACACACCCCTCTCTTGTTACCTGTGATGAGTTACATGCTGTGATCACACAGGACCACCAAAAACAAGGGGCCCATGGGGCCTTAACATCCATCTGGATTGGCATTTGAATATTTTTGATCCTAGGGTCACTCCTTGAACAAAGTTGGATTTTTTAAATGTTATCAAATTTTTCCCATTTGGGCCCCCAAGTGACCCTCCCTGGGTACCTAACCCTGTCATTTGAACAAATCTGAATCCCCTTCCCCTAAGGATAAAATCTTCCAAGTTTCCAAGGCTCATAGTCATATAACATGCAAGATTGATTTGGAATCTGTTCTGTCAGAGAAAATGTCCTGGCATTTTCAATTACTCATACATACTGGCTTAGACTTCAAAGAGCCATACATATATATATAATTATATGTAATTCCCTTGAAAGAAGTCATATCAAGATCTTGCCTACAGGCTACAGGTGCAAAGATTCATATGATATGCAAGATTTGTGTTAGGATAAACTTTTGAATTGTATCCAGTACTCAAAGAGCTGATGCCTGGACATTTACAATGCTCATTTCCTATTGGCTATTTTAAAGATATTAAAAGAGTGTAACAACCTTAAATACAATTGTAACAAAATTTCATTTGCAGGTGCACCAGTTTTACTATAAGATAGTGTGTAAATATTCTATTAAATTGGGTCACTTAAAGTGTAGTTCCATTAATCCATTCATAAAGACACTAAAGGGGCATAACTCCCTTAATTTGGGTTGTATCAAACTTTCATTTGAAAGTTCCGACCAAATGAAATGTTTGTGTGAAGTTTAATTAAAATTAACCAAGTACTGTAAGATGAAATGTATAGACAATTTTCAGTGATCAATGCATTCACATGGACCATGTCATTAAAGGGGCATAACTCTCTTACTCAGGGTAGTATGACATTTTCATTCACAAGTGCAAACTTTCTCAACGAGCATGATACAGGTGAAAAGCTTAAATAAAAATTAAATATATGAAAACATTGATGAAGATGTCTTGACAATTTCTTGTACTCTATTCTTATAAGCAAGTAATATATGTATGGTAACTATCTGTATTTATCTTGATAACCCAATGCTATCATATTACTAAAGGTCAGATATTGTTGGTTGCTTTATTACAATGATGTGTGTATAATCAGCTGATTGCAGACTTAGTTTACATATGACACACAAATCTATCAGTTCCTACTATGTTGTCACACACAAAACTGAAACTATGAGTCCTATCTATATAAGTGTTGATATACTAACAAAGGTGTGCATGCTATTACATCATAATACTGTATACAATGTATCAGCTTGATACAATTGCTTTAGAACATTTCATTATGGCAAACTTTATTAGCTGTACTTTATGATACTCACCTTTTAATTTTCCTCGTACTTTATTAGCTGTTTTCTTTATATCTGTCATTAGTTCCTCTAGTTCTTCTTTCATCTCTGAAATAAACAATAAAATCAAATTAAATCTTACATTACAATTTCTGTAAAACAGATCTTTATATCTAAAATAATGTATTTAAACATTGTCATACAAAATGTGAATTCTGGCACTGGTGTTGCTTCCTTTTTAACTGGTTTCTTTATTTATTTTTTTGAATCAAAACATTAAATACTGCAGTGAAAGTGTTAATGTTTCTGATATAAAAATTCAGGAGACATATAAATCACATATGACAAATCTGACCTTAAAGCGATATATAATATTCTTCAAATTGATACATTTTAATTATACAAAATCCACTACAAAAGTCAAGTAAATGCCTAGTTTAGAATAGAAATAAAAATAGATAAAAATCGGGTATTTCTTTCGTCTTCCTGTTGAAGCTCCCTAATTAAAATTTAGCACAAAATAACCATGACCTCCAGAAATCACCAGTAAAATCCAAGCTGGTCGCCTAATGCTACCCTTGACTTGTAAACCATTGTTCACCTGTGTGGATCGCACGTGCAGAGCGCTTTTCTAGTTACAAACACAAACACATTCCTCCCCACGTTGTCAACAATCACTATGCACATGTACTTGTTTACAAACAATATTCAACCTGAATACCTTTCTTAATTTAATTTAACTTTGCTCAATGGAGCATAAAACATATAAAACTCTCATATTGGGTGACACAACCTGTCTGTTCTTTTTGCCGGCTAAAACAGTAAGTGTTGGCTTTCGACCTTGATTCCTTTTTGTTGTTGTCAGACATTTTCTTATAAACTGAGCGCATGCATGCTCAGTAAAACTTGTCATTAAGTTCATGGCAGGGTCATCAGAATAAGGGGCATGGCATATCTCAATTTATTGTCATCCACACAAAAAATCGAGAAATTAAAAAAAAACTTTTTCCCCAATATTTTGTCCTTTGTCAGTTGGCATAGCAGTACATGTATTACACTTTCTCACAAGAAAAATATTATTAATTATTTGTATTTCCAGAGTTACCTTAAAGTAGTAAATTTAAAGAATATTACCACTTTAAAAATATATTTGATAATTAAATATCATTTATGGAAATCTTATTCTAATTTAAAATTTCATTTTTTTATTAGAATAACCATCGTTTATTTCAAGCAATACAAGCATTACATCAATGAATTTAGCATAGACATTTCAGTCACAGAAATCAATTATTTACCAAAGGTGTTAATGCAAATGAAATTTTAAGTTTTGAGTGTTTACTACTAACTTTAGCTACCGGTAAGTTTAATGCAAGTTGTTTAGACACAGAATAATGATTTATTCAGCATCAATTTAACAAGCATGTTCATTTAAACATCAAATGTCTAGAATTCTACATGACTTACTCTGAACTAACAGCATTTGAGTATTATTTTCATATCATGCATTTGAAGACATCATACTTCTTGAAAAACCTAGCCAATTTGCATTCCGAAACACTTCTATAAATGCTTTAATTGTTTATAGTTTCAACAAAAGTTACAAGTAAATGCCATTGGATTCATTTTCGTTTACACAAAAAATTCTCAATTATCAATCAACAACTAAAAGCTGTTCTGGTGGTCCTGACAAGTTATACCTAAAACACAGGATATGATTGGTGAATTAAATCTTTTACAAAATGTCTTCATACCCAAAACACAGGATAAGGTGAGTGAACCCTTTTACAAAATGTCCTCATACCTAAAACACAGGATATGAGAGGTGAACCCTTTTACAAAATGTCCTCATACCTAAAACACAGGATATGAGAGGTGAACCCTTTTACAAAATGTCTTCATACCCAAAACACAGGATATGAGAGGTGAACCCTTTTAAAAAATGTCTTCATACCCAAAACAAAGGATATGAGAGGTGAACCCTTTTAAAAATGTCTTCATACCTAAAACACAGGATAAGGCGAGTGAACCCTTTTACAAAATGTCTTCAAACCCAAACACAGGATGTGAGGGGAAAACCCTTTTACAAAATGTCTTCATACCCAAAACACAGGATAAGGTGGGTGAACCCTTTACAAAATGTCTTTATACCTAAAACACAGATATGAGAGGTGAGCCCTTTAACAAAATGTCTTCATACCCAAACACAGGATATGATGGGTGAACCCTTTTACAAAATGTCTTCCTAATGAAAATGAGATTTTATGCTGGGAGAATGCTTTACAGAATGTCTTCAAATGTCAGGAACCTAAAAAAATGCAATACTGAAATGTAGCTTGTTGTCAGCTCTGATCAGGATAAATCACCTTGTAGTTAATTAGTGATACCGGTATTTATTTTGAAGTGGGTGTGAAATACAAATGTTATGCGTGGGACTATTATCTCCACAATGAGGATCTTCTTAGATATGTTGTAGTTTAACAAACTCAATCAACAGCCCAAGTGCAACAAGACAATTTAATTCTCCATCTAAATTTAAGCCATCAATTAATGTGTAGCTTAAACCATCTTCAATGATACAAATACAGCACTCACTGGCGTAAACTATTCATCTCTACCGATTGAGTATTGCCAGATAGACAGCCGTCACAAATGACTGTAATATTGCCTCCCTTTATTCTTAAAACAACCAAATGAGCTGCTAATAAGAGAATGGCTCAAACTAGTTTACTTAATGTGATCAGAGGTTGGTGGGAGCTATGGGATAAATCAATAAGTAGATCTGTGCCATTGATGTGACAGCATTCTACGGCACTATCACTGAACACACATTCCTCCTACAATCAGTCACTGATACATTTCTTTACAATTAGCCCTCTGATCATGAACAACTTAATCGTTTCCATATCAAGTGATGTTCTGTAAAAAAATCTACAAGCTACATACTGGGCAGTAGTTTATTAAAGAGAGCTTAAATCATTGACCTGGATGTCAGATTTGTGCACGGTTTCCCACACGGTTTTCCGCACATTTCCCGCAAGTTTAGGTATATGGACCTGGTACTTATATACATGATTGACTCTTCCATTGAAATTGATTAGGCCTAATGAAGTCGGCATATTCTAGATTTAATTTGTCTTTTGTCTGTTTATTCCGAAGAATCAATAGACTACGAAAAGCAAGAAACTTTCACAGCAGAAGAAGAAATGCTGACATTACAGCTAACCCCTATTCATAGTAACTACTACATATAAATTGTATGTTACAAGAGAAATTTTCATGACAAATTGTGTAGAAAATAAGTATGAAAAGTTTTGATTCTTTTAAACAGAATCCCACATGTACTTTCAAAACAAAGAAATAATTTTTTTGATACATCCCCAAATAATTTTTTTGATACATCCCCAAATAATTTTTTTGATACATCCCAAATTCAGCAACCATAAAGCAGCACCAACATGATGAGAACACTACATAAATACTACTCCTTTAATGTATCACTTACAGGTCTCTGTGGTGTAGCTCTATAAACAGGCAAGAAATAGGTCACTCAACATTACAGAAACAATTGACATTTAAAACAAGTACAGTTGTTATGGGCACAAATCTATAGTCTACAGACTGTCCCAAAGGACATGGCGGGTGACATGTTGTATATGGCCAGCTTTTCAGAGAACAACCTCTTGGAGAAGCTATAATATACATATGTAACATCTCATATCTCTGTAATGTCAGCAGTAAGAGAATTACATGTATACAGTAAGTCAAGATCAGGAGTCTTTCCCAACAAAAATATAACATCATAGTCCATATGAAAGAAAAATTATACTTTATGCTTTGTGTTTTTAGTTGGCAATATTTGGATTTAAAAAGCATACATGCTTAAGTCTTCTAAAAAATGTAATTTAAAAATTATAACATTTATTTGTCTTATAAATTTCTTCAATAGAATTCAGTAGGAGGATTGTTGTGCACATCTGAGTATCTTCCATTATTTTAATGACCTAATAAATTATAGCAAACATTTCTTCAATTAATTCAAAAAAAAAATGTTTTTTGTGAATGTATCAGTAAATATTTCAAAACAAAAAATCAAGATAATAAGAAATACATCTATTGCAGGCTAATGCATCTACATTAGTCCTATTAATATAAAGGGATAACAGTAAGACCCAATTTTAGCTGTTACAACAGTGAGAAACAGACTCTATAATGCCACATATATAATCTACACACCATATTAGGCATGGGACAACAGGCTGTATATAAACTATATGATTACTGTGTATAGTGCTGCCGAGTTTTTGCCCCTCCCTCGGGAGTTATATGTCAAAGTAATTGCCTAGTAACACAATATATTGAACACTCCACAATTATGTGAGCCATACATTCTACAACAATCTCACCATGTCCTCACATTTAGATTTGTTTGTGACTAAATGCCAAGCACAAGCAATAACAAAATTGGTTTTTTATAATGTGTTCTTTATTTATAAAACACCTAGTTATTTGGGAAGCACCTTCTGTGAATTACTGATGTAGCATGTGAGTAGCAGTCAGCATGAACAAGATATATTTATATACCTACAGGTAATATATATTATGTTGACAGTTCCTAAGTCAAGTTACTTAGTGTATTTTTGTCAATTTTCTACAAACAAAATTGAAAGATTTTTTAAAACAAGAGGCTCATTGGGCCTTAAGGTCCATCTGGTTGAAATCTGCCTAGTAGTTTCTGTAGTTTAAAGGCACACTGTCAAATTTATCCCTTTTAGCCCCACCCACCTGTCCCCTGGTGGTTAAAGACTTCATTTGTACAATCTTGAATCCCCTTCCGCAAGGATGCTTCCTGCAAAACTTGGTTGAAATCTGCCCAACAGTTTCAGGAGATGTGGTTTAAAGGCATACTGTCAAATTTACCCCTTTTGGCCCCACCCACCTGTCCCCTGGGTGGTGAGATACTTCATTTGTACAATCTTGAATCCCCTTCCCCTAAGGATGCTTCCTGTCAAATTTGGTTGAAATCTGCCTAGTAGTTTCAGAGAAGATGTAGTTTAAAGCAAAAGTTTACAACAGACGGGATTTGTATGAGAAAAGACCACCTTGGACTAAAAAGGTTTTTTTGACATTTCAATGCGACATCGATGCAAGATACACCAGGTTGATGAACTTGTAGATCCTAAAAGTGTCTACAAAAGGATGAATTGTGATGGGCTAATTAACACTGATACAGAATGGCTACTGAGATGCTGAATTGCTGAACACAATGACATGACCAGAATGAAAAGATGTAAACCAAAATATCAAATTTGTTGAAAAATATACAATGTAAACTTGATGCTAGTTGCTGATATAAACATGACATACTTAGAAAGTCAGTACACAAATTTGATCAGCATGGTTAAACACAAAAACATGCCTTAACGTCCAACTGGATAACATGGGCCTATATGTAAATTTTTGGCATTTGAATACTTTTGACCCTAGGTTCGTGCCTTGGACAAAGTTGGTTCTCCATGCTTTAAAGTTAAAACAAACCAAAGCATTTGGGCCCCCAAGTGACCCTCCCTAGGTACTGAACCCCATTATTTGAACAAATCTGAACCCCATTCACCTCAGGATGACATCTACCAAGTTTCAATGGAATTTGTCCAGTAGTGTTGGACAGGAAGTTGAAAATGTGAAAAGTTAACATGTTTGCTATATACATAGTGTTGAACTTTGATCTTGAAATAGGCAACTTTTTTACCCTAGGGTCACTCCTTGAACAAAATTGGTTTTCCATGCCCTAAAGTTACTACAAACCAAAGAATTAGGCTCTAGGCCATCTAGTTTATAAGAATTTTTTTGAAATTTTTTCAAATTTTACCCATTTGGGCCCTGAAAGTGGCTCCCCTGGGGAGATGAGCCCCATCATTTGAACAAATCTGAATCCCCTTCCCCTAGGGATGACTTCTCCCAAATTTGAATAAATTTGGTCCAGTTGTTTTGGACAACAAGTCGAATATATATATATATATATATTGTTTTGAACTTTGACCCCAAAACGCATACCCTATTTTTCAACCCAGGGTCAAGACTTGAACAAACTTGGTTCTCCATGCCCTAAAATTACTACATACAAGAACATTAAGCTCTGGGCCTTTTAGTTTATTAAAAGAAGATTTTTGAAATTTTGTCAAGTTTTCCTCTTTTGGCCCCTAAAGTGGCACCCCCTGCAGGCCGAGCCCCTTCATTTGAACAAATCTGAACTCCCTTCCCCTAGAGAAGATTTTTAAAGTTGTTCGTTATATACTATCATTTCAGTTTCAAAATGTGAGGAAAACACTGGAGAGAGCGAACTTTCAAACATTGATCACCATTTCAAAAGACTTCAGAAAGGATCATCATGTAAAGCATGTGCATGAACTAGTCATTATGTCACATTTTTGTTAACTGTAAAGAAATTTCAAAAGCTGCTCAAAAATTTATAACATGAATTTCTTTTGATAAAGTGAGCTAGCAAATCTACTGGAAATTAACCTATCTGTGGCCGAATATAGGGGTCTTTTTTCAAGAACATTGGGACAAAAAATCTTCAAAGAAGTGTGAACTGGTTTGCCATGATCATTTTGTAGATGCTTTTATAAAGCTAAAGGAGACCAACAGAAACAATGACGTCTGATATTTTATAAAAAAAAAAAATGTTTTAAAAGAAACTGTTGAAAAGGTCTGCCAATCATCTTTTGCATAAAGATGTCTGAATGATTTCAACATACATTGTATTATCAAATTGAAACCTTTTTATGTTATGATTCCCCTGATACAGGAAGTTGGCGACACAAACAAATATTACAAGTGAAAAATGGAGGGTTTTTTTTGCAGAGGTTTTTTCCAGCAAGTCAAAAATGGATTAATTTTTTTTATTTGGACCTTTAGAATCTGACAATTTATACAGGCCATAACCAGGAGACGTCGGTTTACGGCATTCAAAATAAGAATTCAGGAATATGTTACATTCTGGAAGAAATATATGTGTAGTATGTAATTGGAATATAAGAATATACAAATGACATGGCCTGCTACCAAGAGAGAGTTTACACAGGACAAGTTCTAGTAACCTAGATTCTAAGAATTACACCAGACTGATGACAGACTGATTACTTCTGACCAGACTTTCCCCATGCTCCATTGTATAGCTTGATTAGTTTGACCATCATGTTCCACTAAACTCCATCACCAAGAGATATATATATATATATATTTATGTATTCAATGAAACAGTTTTCCTTTTTCCACCAATGTTTTTATCTCTTGAGAAATTTCCTATTATAAATAAATTGATTGATTGATTTCCATGAAATGTATAAAAAGAGTAGACATGACGGAATTGCCAGCCAAACAACATGGACGAGAGATCAATCATATTCACATGATTTACATTCTCAAGGCTTTTATGATTGTTAAGTCTTTAAAACATTAAGTAACCACAATACCAAAGGCTTTACTCATCTTGAATGTGATGGATGCATTAAAGCATTAAGTAACCACAATACCAAAGGCTTTACTCATCTAGAATGTGTTGGATGGATTAAAACATTAAGTAACCACAATACCAAAGGCTTTCATCATCTAGAATGTGATG
>JAUMGZ010014635.1:0-10083 GCA_032359645.1 Pododesmus macrochisma | reverse complement strand
ATTCTGGTGCTTCATTGTTTGACGCAGTTATTGTTTGTTTGTCAATGTCTCTCGTTCTGTTGATCCTATTCATACTGATTTTACTTTATTTGCGTGGGCAACGAAACTGTTTATTTTCTTACATCTTTGAAATTTTAAGTAAATACGACGTCATGCATGGTCGGCAGTTGTCGTAGCCATTATTGCTATACATGTATAACGTTGGTGAAACATTCCTGCACGATACTTGTTCTTTTTTGTTGGTATAGTTTTTATCTGAATTTTTTTTATGCAAAGTCTTTTTAAGAATATTTTCAACTAAATGATAAGAAATTATCGAAATACTGTCTTCGGTTTACCGAAGTATGAAAAGTAAAAACTTCGCACACTTTTTAAGAGTTGCTTCGCGGTCTACAACGTTTGCGCGGTTCATACTCTTTTCATATGAGCTGAAAAAATTAAGACAAATCGTAAATAAAACTATATGAAAACAATTCCTACAGTCAGAAATAATATTAAGATTCTTTACACAATAATTATTGTGAACATCTTTTATAAGTCCGTTCCTTCGACTGAAATGTGCACTTCGACAATTATACAACCACATTCTCAGCATCGTGGTATCAAACCAAGACAAACAAAAAAGAAAGTTGACAATGTTATGAATTAAACAAATAATAATAAAAATGTCTAATAGAAACGCATTTTTGGGGACTCTCCAACCCCACCTCTCTTTCAACATGGAGTGGTACACGCGTATATGTAACAAGTTCCGTTCCAACAATACAGTGACACGCCATCAAGTGGTTACGTTGATGTAACTTACAGCTTTAACTCACTCTCACTTCTCCTTGATAAAGACAACAAAATGTGAAAAATGGAGTGAAATGTGTGTTATTCTAAATATTACAATCACCATCATTGTATTATTTTTTACAGACCTTAATAGCAAAATCAAAAATAGAATCAAATGAAGAATCAAAATCTGTATTGTCATGTTGTTCATTTTCCAGAGAGCAAAGTTAATTTTAGGGGCAGACCGCAAACAAAAGCGTCATGAAAAAGTTGAAGCACAATGTAATGTAGGAATTGCCCACATGCCTTTTTAAATGGCCCTGTAGTTGCAGTTAAATGAAAACAAGTATTTACAAAGATGCTATGTAGGTGTAAATAACAACTGTTAATCTTGAACTGATGATCTTTTTAATTGGAGTTTTGTTTCTTTAATTTGGGACTTTTTCTCTGGAAATTCTTAAGTTTCAATTTAGAATCATTTATGATAGTAAGTTTTTCAGAATTTCAGATTTGTCTTTATAACAAAATGGTGCAGAAACTTCCGCGGACCTGTACGTCCCAAAGAGTATAAGTTATGTCATTGGCTCAGAAAAAATATTTAAAAAAAACATATGGCCAATTTTGTGTCATCATATAACAATTAAGAATTGTTAAGTGCAATCTATTTGTGGTTTGTCCCTACTTGTTAGTTGCAAACTATTCTAAAACACAATTCTCCACCATTATTATGTTTGAAAGCAGCTCTCATAATGAACGTTTAGATCATATAGATTTTTTAAGGAAGCGAGACAAAATTTATGAAAGCATTGAAATTGCTATATCTTTCAAATGCGTTCTATTTCTCAACCCTACAAAAATGCACCTAAATTTTATATAAAATTTGTAATAAGAAGTACTGGCCTAAAATCCTTTAATAAAATACCTGGTTAAATTTAGGAATAATATACTTGCTTCGAAAAGCAGTTATAGACCTACACGTACACATTTATCCTTCTATAATGAGTAAGCACATATATAGTTTTATGATATTGTGTGTATTCAGCATTATCTAAAACGTTCTTTGTTACCGTCAGTGTTGTAACATCTAACGTCTGTGATAGATGGCGTTGTCAGTCTTGTCTTGCCGGAAGTCATATATGTATATATAAATAGAATGTCCCTACAAATGATCTGTCAAAAGTGACAAGATTACACGCTTTGTTATATAGACATATGTACGATGAACAGCAAACATAATTATTGAGTCTAATACGTAACAAATTGTTTTAACAAAAAAGGAATTTTTAATTGATTTAATTGTGTCATAGTTTTAATGATAACAATTTTTGAATACATTTCAGATGCACACGCCTTTCTGAATGCACTGTCTGGCGGTACCGGACTGCCTATGACTGGGATGTCGTCAGGTTTAGGTATGATGTCTATGCCGTCTTTAGCTCTATTGGGACGAGGAGGAGGCGGTGGGAGCAAATCAATGAAGCAATTCCTTAAAATGTACACGTTGATGAGCATGCTCAAACCAAGTGGCAAAGGTGGTATGGGAGGAAAATCTAACTTCCTCAAAAACATGATTCAAACACAAAACCTCTGTGAAATTAACCCTGAAGGTGCCGGAGGTGAGGGTATCAGTATGTTGATGGGAGGGTGTAAATTTAACCCCTTTCAGTGTATGACTATGTCTATGGAGCGCTATAATGTACCACACGCTCTTCAATGTTCACCAATGGGGCTCTGCTGTTTCAAAGGATTCCGAGATAAATATATTGCTAAAAGACTTTTTAATTAAAGGGACATGGAAAGCACGCGAATTATATGGTAAGATTAGGTCTTCACAATAACGATTTAATTTTCGATTTTTATTGTGTATAAATCTACTTCAGTGTTTCCTTTTTATATTTTAAGTTTTTAGTCCAAGGTAACCTTACAAAGCCCGTCCGTCGCCCGTCTTCGTTGTCCGTCGTAGTAACTTTTCACACATTTGACTTCTTCAAAACCACTTGATTAATTTCAACCAGGCTTGGTAGGAAGCATCCCGAGGGCAAAGTATTTAGATTAATTCAAACGACTGAACTTGACTTTTATGGTCGCCATTAGGGATCATGATGGGCAAGTCTAACGCTTTTCTAAAATCTTCTCCCTCTATATTGAAAGACTTAGAGTTTAATGCTTCCATAATTATTAAAATCTGGGCATGGAGAAACCACGATTATTCAAGACGTAACCCTCTGATCAAAAGAGTTTATGCGACTTTATTTGGGGTTAAAGTTCAAATCTATATAGCAAATGTGGTAACTTTCTACAATATCGACTCCTTATTTCAAATATCATTGGGCTAATTTCAAATCAAATAAATCATTTTTATAATATTTTTATAAGTATAATTATTAATACGGAAATATGACATTATAAATAGAGTGAAAAGGCAGTTTTCAAAAACTACATGGCTTAGAACATACGTATGTACAGTAAGCTTTTGGCACGGAGAGCCAATGTTTCTTAAAGGTTCAATATTGTATTTGAGCAAATATGTTAAATTTCATATTACTAATGTACCTATTGCAATCAAACTTGTTAAGAGCATTTTGGAGATCTGTACTCAGCTTTGTTTAAATGATCTGGTTCGGCAAACGGTTACACAAGGAGGCTTAAGAAAGGGAAAATTGGACATTAAGAAAAAAATCCTTTTTTAAATAATTAATTAATAATGCCACAATATATCTCAACCAAAGTCAGTTCACGTTCATATCGCATATGAATGCCAAGTCTCATTGATAATCGTATAGTTTCTCGATTATTGATTATCGTTTAGTTTCTCATTGTTTATCGTTTAGTTTTTTAATAGAAAAATAATGCTTGGAATAATAAAAAAAAAAATACGTAAGTGTTTACGATTCAAGCTGAATCAAAAATTACATTTAGATATGAAAATATATTATGTACGTTAAATTCAAAATTTCCACATATTTCTAAAACGCTGTAACCGTTCGTAGATACACATTACTGATTATATTTGGTCATGGTGCAAAGGGAGGCAACCATTTTTGTCATAACGTTGCAAAATAATTTAAATTACGGTATCGTTAATGTGATATATTGGAATTGTAAATGGTAAATATAAGCATTTAACTGTATTTAATTGGCATTCATAGGAGATATGAATGCCAGCTAAAAGCAGTTCGATACTTTAATATGCACCAAATAAAACTCGACTTGTGCTCACTGTTGGAACCAGCTGTTAAGTCCAACATGAATGGTTAGCCTGATATTTGTAGCAAACATTCTAACTGCTTTTAAATAAATCTTAACTAAAATTCACATCAACTAAACGAACAAAAATAGTATCAACTTTTCTTTTTATTTGATATTAAACGATTCGATGGATCTTTTACATGCAGGGAAATTAGACAGTCACTTTTAGTTCTTGTGCGAATAAGTTTTGATGAACATTTAAAGTTGATGTATATTAACATTATCCATTCCTATAATTATTGTGTCGACTCGTCTAGAACTTACAATGGCATTTAAAATCTTGACTTGAATGCGTTAATCGCATTTCCAATTATTTCGAAGGTCCACATGATCCTTAATTCTAGCCTTGGTAATTATACAAGTATACATGATATATATCAAATCTTCTGTAATTAAATTCCAACGTTTGTATAGCAGGAATCTTAGAGGTCGTGTTCTCTGCTGATAGAGTAATATATTATTTATGTAAACAAGTGTAAAACATACTTTACAATAAGATGGATGTCTTAAAGATATAAATGATAACAATAGATCAATCATACATGTAACACTTTGTTATAGGATATAGTTATCGCCTAGTATATGTCATATCGATTCAATGCCTTAAACGAATTGGATAATCTAATTATGTTTTAAGAAATTAGCGGAAAGTAATGTCTCACTGTTTAAAGACTACTAGAAATTTAAATAGATTCGTATCGAAAGTGTTCAATAAAACTCAGATTTTAAAATTACCATTTTCTATTTTTTCTATTTTGTAGATGTCGGTGATAGAATATGGACGATTGGATGAATGGACGAACAACCGTTGTCATGGTTAATAAATGACATACATACAGAGCTTTGTGAATGAACTCTTAATTATGGGGAATCATTTCTATTTTTGTGACTCAACTCTAGTTTGATATTATATGTTTTTCTAACATTTCATTTAATTTTACACAATTTTTAAAAAGATAATTACATATTAAGTGATTTGACCACTGATTTGAGCTATATAATACTAAAATGTAATACTTTACTTCATATCATTAAACAATTGTGTTTTATATTACTTTTGTAAACAAGTTTTATTCTTTAATTGCGCTATAATGGAGTTGACAGAATACATGAAGACCTATATCAGATTCAACATCTGCTATGAGACAATGAAAAGCATATTTTAAAGCATTGGTATCACGTTGCAGTTATATCTTAAATTGAACTTTTAAAGATAATTGTCAAAAAGATTTTATTGACATATGTATGTTTAATTGATATTTGAAATTTCACGTTGTCATAGCCAATAGTAAAATGCTTGCATATTTTTTTATGCAGTGTACATTGGGCCTAACAATTTTACCCCCCCCCTTCTCCTCCACTACATAGCAATTTAAACTTGCTTTACCCAAGCTATCTATTCCATATCTACTTGCAAATAATTTTATCTTTAATCTTAAATTCAATGCAATATCTATCATGTTCTAAAATATTCTGCTAATATGGTCATTTTCACAGGCAGAACGTTTAGTTAACAAACTCTTTGAAGATATACTATATAGCATGGTTTCAGCAGTAAATATGATTAAAATACGCGAAGTATACTTTAGATAAGAATGAAATTATACGAGTGAAAAGATATCCAATGGAGAACACAAGGGGTGGTCGGCATGTTGAAAGAAAACAAATAATAGTGATAGAAACAGATTGACAGATGGCAAAGAAACGTCAATGAGTGTCACATCTGTAACACTTGATTGGTCTATTTACTAGTTCCATTTGTTCAAAGAACTGCCTCATAAGGTTCAATAATTATGAATGACTGGCATTAAATTCTATTTTCGTGTGATCTTATTATGTTACAACTATGTGGTACGTTGAGTCGTCCATTAACTGACTCATCATTATTCACCGGTGTCGATAGATTGTGCAAAATATCTTTAAAGCATATTTACAAAAAACACGTATTAACACAGAATAGAACGCATACATTGTTATAAAAAATAAGAAAGTACATTAAGTTAAAAAAAAAAAAATGTTGCATTAAATTTACATAGATGATGCCGACAAAGATTTACCAACATGGATGATGCAGTGCTAGTATTGTGGTAGTGATATTTAGGTCTAATTTTCTGTGAACCCTCTCCAAGATTTTCTTAAAGGTGGCTATATGTGGTGACAAATCTGATGCCCAGTACTCTAGGTTTGATCTTATAAAAGCCCTGTAGGCTGTACACTTTCCCCGCTCATTTTGTTCAAATTGTGTCGCAGAAACCGTAGTACCTTATTAGATTTTGATACGATGTTTTCTACTTGTTAGTTTCATAGTCAAACGCGCAATATTTTGCATATTGGTAATATTTAAGTGTGTGTTCCTTAAAAACATACAAGGACTGGATCTAGGATCTAGATCGACTGGCAGTTAAGGAAGTACATTGTTCAGGGTGAAATTCCCATGTCTAATGTTTTTCACAGTTTCCCAGGAGGGGACCTTGGACTGAACCATAGGGCATCCTACTTACTACAGGTATTTGAGTAAATGCCTCACCATCTAGAACTACTTGCTTGTTTATGTTACTTAGAAATAAGAAAACCCACTTCCATATGTTGTCTAAAACCACACAACTACCACGTTTTTTTTTAAGTAGTCTTTGGTGGGCCACCTTATCTAATGCCTTAGAGAAGTCTAGAACGACCATATCAGTTTGCATTACATTAAGTAAGTTAGTTTAAGGTTTATGGGAAAGAGTAAGGATATGAGTTTCACAACTTTTGGATCTAAAAAACAGGAAAAGTCGATTCAACACAACGAGAGACATTGATAAACAAACAAAAGTAACTGCATCAAACAATTTAGCACAAGAATGTTAGGAAAATGATTAACATCACAACAATCCTTAAGACTAGTTATCCTTGCGGACCGTCTTAGTACTGTCACCCAGCACGGGTTTAAATCGGTTTATGAGGCCTCAACCTTCCCACTTCCCACGTGCGACAAGAAGTCTTCGGTATAGACATACATTTTGTACATTTAAAAAAAATAATAAATACACTTCATGAAGCTATAAATTATCTCAACAACCAACCGGCTACATCAATTGTCCAAATCAATATATGCAAGTAAACATAGATACATATTTACAAAAAGCAATTGAAATTACGAAAGTCGGACATAGCCAAGTAACATAAAGACAAAAACGGTGGATAACAAATGGTAGATTCAAAGATTCCACATATATGAAAAGTGAACAATCAGTGTGCTCGCAGAAGTACGACAGCAACACCTAAGCCAATTTAAACTACCGGGTATAAAATCCGGTTGGGGAGACGACCGTAGTAGAGTAGACACTCATTCAGTTATTTGTCAAGGGGAAAATAACTTAAGTAGCTCAAAGTATTGCTATTGCAGCAGTGTAAGCTTAGAAATAATGAACAACGCGAAGTCCAACTTACAACCTGAAGGACAGATATCAGGACCCAGCCTTCTCGATATATGGAGCTTTCAACTGGAACCCTTCACTGAGTCCCTTTAGTATTGTTAGAAGGTATGCAATGATAAAGTTTATACCAGTAAGAGACGGTAAATGGATATAATACTAGGCATGTAGTGTGTCTCACTGTCAGAGAAATTTCTTAAAACTTTGTTAGCAAAACATAAAAATGTCAGGATTGTATTTAATCCTTCCAAGTTTGTAAACAAGATCTCCATAAAATGAGGGTTGTTAAATGCCTCTAGTTACATACTGGGAAATACTAATTGACCATATTTCAAAAGAATCTCCGGATATCTTGTAAACAACTTTCGAAATGTTTACGTAGTTTATGACATCGATACCCCTGTGAACTAAGATTGGTGGTTAGGTCAATATTACGAGAATGAACTTCATTGACATCTGAACAAGCTCGGGCATAACGATGAAATTGAGAAATATAAATGTCGTAAGATGGAAGTCGTGGAATATCTCCATTAAGCCATGGGTAAATTACGATTTGAAATCCAAAACCAATTATCGTAGATTTTGTCGTATGAGCTGTCCCATGAACAATATTTATGTCTAAGTCTTAAAATGGCGAAGAATTGTCATATCGGTTAGCCTTGAAAATACTAAGTTCTTTAAGATATATACATTTGATAAATTCAGTAAATCATCAAGGTATCTGGAGGTTCTATTAAAACTATTAATCAAGTCAGCTTTGTTCGCCTTTTGTACGTAGCTTATTTATAAAATCTCTTTCGTATCAATACAATACGAGGTCTGCTACAAGTGGGGCACAATTAGTTCCTATGGGTATGCAAACAACCTGTCTGTACATCGTGTCGAACAGATATATTATCCAATAACATTTATAATGCTTTGCATAATTCAAAACAGGTTCACATTTTTAAGACTTACAATTATTACTAGAAAAAAATTCCAATACGAGTATTTGAAGCTAAATATGTTTTCCGCTGTTTGTCAAAAGGCCCATCTGATCAGTGTTTGTAACTTATCCTTGAACAGATGATGTGGCAAAGCAGTATACTATGTAGAAAAGTCAAACGTGTTTATTCCCTTGACTTTATAGCTCAATAAAACAAAGTTTGTCAAGTACAGCGATGGAATATTTCAAATTGATAGACCAAAAATAGTTGACCCCGCTATTAGCGAATAAAGAGTACAATACTTAAACACATGACCCTTAATAGTTGTTATTACACAAGGAGAAATAGGATCAACGGAACAAACGCTATTGACAAAAAAACAATAGCTTCATCAAAAAGTCACCACCAGAATGAACCAACAACATGAGACGGGCATTAATTTAAAACAGTCTTCAAAACGGGAGACATCTATATCCGCCAAAGTGTTTAGTTTTGTTGTTTGTTTAGTTTTAATAGCATATTTACTAATCGAATAATGCCCGAAAATACCACTACTAAAGACAAATTGAAACTGTTTTTAAGTTTAACTTGTTACTAATGAGATAAGGTCACATCAAAGTAACTTGTTGCTCTTTACATGTCATCAACATTTACAACAACTTAAACAATAAACACGTCTGTCTTGTATACAACAATGACAACTTAAACCAAAAATACGTCTGTCTTGTATACAACAATGACAACTTAAACCAAAAATACGTTTGTCTTGTATATAACAATGACAACTTAAACCATAAGCATGTCTGTCTTGTATACAACAATGACAACCTAAACCATAAGCACGTCTGTCTTGTATACAACAATAACAACTTAAGCCATAACACGTCTATCTTGTATATAACAATGACAACTTTTAAAAACACTAAACACGTCTGTCTGTATAAAACAATGACAACTTAAACCATAAACACGTGTGTCGTGTATACAAAAATGACAGCTTAAGCCATAACACGTCTATCTTGAGCGAATTGTTAGCTCTTACTCCGCGTATTTTTGTTACCTTTTGGAATGTTTTCCTCTGCTAAAAAAATTCCATAAATTACAAAATATGAGCAGTAAAAGTCAGATCATTCGGTCTGTCTAGTTTTCAACCGTGACAAGTAAAACCATAACATGTCTGACGAGTTTCCAATAATGCAAACAACTAAATGCCATCAATGTGTCTCACTTGTATCCAACAATGACAATAGCTTAAGTTGTAAACGTGTCTCACTAGTATCAAGTAATGAATATAACTAAAACACTAAAACGTGCCTCGCTAGTATCTAACAATGGCAACGGCTAAAACCATAAGAATATCTTACTATTTTCAAATAAGGACAACAGTTTAAAGCATAAGTATGTCCAGGCGAAAAAATGCTTATTTATACACTCACAAAATTGAATGTTTGTCTTATTCGGGTTTAATGTACCTTTCAACACATGTTTGGGTCATATCGAGACGGTGTCTGCTTTTCAAGCGCGCACTGAACGGCGACTTTATAGTGCTGTTTCACTGATATATCACGCCACGGACTTTGCATTATACTTAACTCGGTCACATTATCCTGACACCAAGCCAACCAGTCTTTGTTTGTATTATTTGTTTGTATTAAGGGCTTATTGTCCGATCAACAGCTGAGGTCATTTACGGACGTGCCAGTTTTACTGGTGGAGGA
>JAUMGZ010014624.1:0-10084 GCA_032359645.1 Pododesmus macrochisma | reverse complement strand
AAGGCAAGACCCTGTGGTCAAAAGTATTCAAATGCCAAATGATTACTTTAATAAGCCTATTTCAACCAGATGGACGTTAAGGCCCAATGGGCCTCTTGTTTCTGTAAGCTTTTTGTCGTCTTCAGCATATCTAGCTTGAAAAAAACTGTTTGCTACAGTACTTCTCATAAAATGAAGACGAAAAAAAATGCATAATTCATTTGATATTGATTCCTCGTGAAGTCTGGTGGTTCCTGGAAGTTTGTTTGTTTTGTTAGGGTTTAACATCCTTTCAACTCGTGTCTAGGTCATATCGAGACTGTGTCTGCTTGTGAAAGTGTGCACTGATGGTGACTTTATAGTGCTGTCTAACTGTAATATCATGCTGCAGACACATTGACATGACACTTCACTCGGACACATTGTCCTGACACTGAGTCAACCAGTCCTTCTCCAACTCTGAAATGCTTAGTGATTAACACAGAGTGAGAAGATTACTTATTTTAATGTCTAAGGTATGACAGGACCAGGCTTAAAACCCTTGTCTGCTAGAACACAAAGTGAAAACTATAATAAGCCAACTGCATCAGTGGATGGCTATGGTTCCTGAAAGAATTTCTGTTCATATAAATGAAGTATTGTAAATCTGGTTAACACTGAGAAAAAAAAATTAATTAAAAACCTCTTTCTTTTGTTCTTTTGAACATTCACAACCATTAATGTAATTCATGAAATTGATATTTAAAAGTTTTATTTCAGTTTGAGATGGTAGAAAGGGAATATATAGCAGAGAAAAAAGCAGCAGCATATGAATTAGAGGTAAGATAAAAGATTATATCACCTCAATTGTGTAAAACAGAGATATCTTCACCTTAGGACTAGGATTGTTTGTCCTGAACGCGGTTTACCAAGTTCAGGATAAACCAGTCTCAATCGGAGGATGAAGATATATCTGTCTTACACAATTAGGGATGTGAGATTCTTTTCTCCCACATTCGACATCTCTATCATAGCAATAAAAAATAAAAAACGTGTGCTTACACCTTCCCAATACGGTGCCTCTTTAAATGTGTTTTAATGTAGAATTAGTGATGTCACTCCATTGTTAAACGACACATGTGCAGTGTGTCTTTCCATTGGTAACACAATAGACAGCCTAGTGGCTAAAGTCACCGACTTGTAATCATAAGACCCTTTCACCTCCTAGTTTCGATTCCCGTCCGGGGCGGCCTAGTGTGATTAAGTTGCCAGTGACTTGCCGTTGGTCGGTGGTTTACTCTGGGTACTCCAGTTTCCTCCACCAGTAAAACTGGCATGTCCGTAAATGACCTTAGCTGTTGATCGGACAATAATTCCTTAACACAAACAAACTAAAGAGGACCCTGCTCAAAATTCAAGGCCTAGCAAATAGAAGGTACTCAAAATATTGGCCAAAACAGCATTTATTTTCTGAGTATAGATGCTTATACATGTAAATTGGTTGTAATATTAACATGAAACCCAATTCACATAACATTTATGTAAAAGTATGATTAAAATTTTGGTTCTGCTGAAGTCTAGTAATTCATGTGTAAGTTTAAAAGTCCTTAAAATTGATTGTACTATATTTAAAGTCATTGAATATTCTGTATGAGTCATGTACAAATTGTTTAAATAGATAATATGCTGTTTTCATTATTTGTTTCTTACGATTTTCTTGCAACAGGAAAAGAAAGTAGATTTAAAAGAACACCTAGTCTGTGATTACGAAGATAAGAAACGGAATATTGACAGTGAGAAGCACTCCATGGATTTATTAAGTGGTAAGACGACAAGAATCTTAGTTTGTCTTAATATTGATGTTGTTTGCTCATCAGTCATATAAATCTTCTGTTTCAATCAGTTTCTGAGTGATGATAGTAATCTTGCTCCTGACAAAGCATTTGCAGATAATGGTTGGGTTGGGTCGATGTATTTCTTCTTGTTTTCTTAGCAATTTCTTTTTGTCTTTGTGGTCTTGTTAGATATATATGCATGTGATTTGTAGTATTGAAATATGCATCTCTTCGCTGTAAAAATGTTGTTAATTAAACAGTGGTTTCAATATTCTCTAAGGTTTTGCCTCCAGATAGTTGAAAGAAAGTCAAGCGTCAAAGTAGTTGGAAACAAAAGTTCTCTTTGTTACATTTTTATGCTCTCCTAAAAAAAGCAGTCGGAGCATTAAGATTTGCCTTTTCTGTCCGTCCATCTGTCACTCTTTAGTTAAGCTTTTTGATTGAGTCTGCTTATTAGGAAGTTTTAGTCCCACATACTTATGTATGGTTGAAATTTCATGCGAGATTTCTATTTGAAGAGTTCTACACGCAAATCAAGGTTGACCTTTTGTGACCTAGATTTTTGGCTTTATTAGTTTTACTTAGGTTCCTTGTAAGAATTTTAATGAAGTCCTTTATACATAAAAATTAAATTTATATTTTTTTTTAAAAAAAATTAAAAAATCTTGTTTCAGGCTTCCTACTGTCTGACACCATGGAGGTAAAACCAGTGACGACGAGAAAGCTGAGAAGAAGACCTAATGATCCCATCCCTTTGCCGGAAAAACGCAGAAAACCATCACCTGATATCCTTTAATGCTCATGATAAATTTTGTGATTGCACAATGTTAATGATATTTGGTTGAACTGTCCTTGTGAAAATTTGTGTAAAACCCAAGGCTTGTCACTGTCTTCCACAAACGTGTACGAAAGAGTATTTTCCTCCTATATAATCTGTGCTTTGCATGGTTTCAACTGTAAAACATCAAAACCATGTGATGTAAGACAGAGATATCCTTCATGGGGGTACTTCATGGAAAACTCAATCTTGCATATACAGACATGGGAGAAATGGTGTGGCTGGGTTTACGTGAGATCAAATTACGTTTAATTTAGACAAAATGGGTAAAGTTATGTATAAAAATATAGTCATATTTCAGCGTTAAAAATCACAATGGTAATGAAGGACAAAAATCACAACCCAACAATACAATAAAATGTCATGCATGGATGAGCTTCTACTGTGATATGATGATTAAGCTTTTCTTGATTCACTTTACGTACAAACTTTGAAACAGTTTCTTGATTCACTCTACGTACAAATTATGAAATAATTCTTTAACAAGTGTACCTCAGGTGAAATAGTTTTTGATTCACTCTACGTACAAATTATGAAATATTTCTTTAACAAGTGTACCTCAGGTGAATTACTTCATAGATGATTCTGACATCATGGATGACCTAAGAATCATAAACAAAGTCAGTGGCAAGCCCATCAGTAAGAAAGTCAACCCACCCTCTAGTGCAATGGACGCCATGTCCGATGTTAGAATAGACGATGGACGTCTGTATTTTGATAAGAAATGGTAAGAAAACAATACAAGGACACCACAAAAAATATATAATACGTCTGTAAACAAGTCATAAAAGTAGCCATAGCTTTGTCCGTAACAGTAGAATATTAGTAATTCCAAACTTGTCAGAGCTTTCATGGTAATAAACCTAGTCTTGAAGTTTGATGTTAATTGGCTCATAATTTATCAAGAGGTTCAGATCAGAAACAGACTGTGTATGCCTGCTCACATGATAACTAATATGTTATGCTTTCAACAGATGTCTTAAAAATGACAGCATGGTGATTACTTATGAAGTATAAAACTTTCATGGATGAAATAAATAGGAATTAAGAAGAGTTTTGAATGGTGAAAATTTCACTGTTGAATTAAATAAAAATGTGAATTCTTTCCTTGTTCTAAGTCAGATAAACAGGAAAGTTCAGCTATTAATTTTTTGAACCTAAATCTAGTTCAAATTATTTTGTCTGTTGTTATTAAAGTCATCTGGTTTTAATTTGGCTATTTTCAGGTTTCACAGAAATCAACCTGTTTATGTGGAGTCAAAAGACGGAGCCAATTTCAATGGTGTAATAACTGCCATAGGAACACAAGAAGTAAGTGTTTTGTTGATAATTCATATTTTTTATATTTTCATAATTAAATTTTATTTATTTGTATCAGTTTAACATGATTGTTATATCAAAGCAATTAAATTGGGATAAAATCTGATATTAAAGTCAAAATTGAATTCACAATTATTAGAAATGTGATTGAGACACTACCTCAAAGCTGTTGAATATTCATAGAGCTTAAATACAGTTTATCTTTTGTAAGAATAAATGTATGTGCATGTGAGAAAAATCACATTATTAATTTTATTCGTTTTCTTTATACTTTTGTAGATTTGGGTGAGAAAAATTGCTGACAATTTCAAGTTCCGAATTTATTTATCACAGTTACAAAAGGGACGTTACATTTTACGGCGACGAAGTTCGTGACAAGAAGAAGCACCATCCTCATTTTACATTGAAAATCATTGAATCATATAGACTTGTCATTTTATCCTACTATTGTTGTGTATGTTTACAGTGCTGGCTCTCAAAGTTATATAAATCTTTCATCCATTTGGTGTCTTTAGTTTTGTCGTCACAACTTCTTGTTTATGCACAAAAAGAGAAAGTGAAACTAGGTTTTAACTCACCAACCCTTAAAATCACAAATAGACTCTCCCAAAACAATGAAATGCACTATCCACTGCCAAACTTCAGGGGTTAATGTGTTAAAAAGAATAAAATGCATTTCACAATAAAGTTATGCTTTATTAAAAAAATTATGAATAAGAGCAACAAAAACTTGCCTTTAATTTTAAAAGTTTATATTAATTTTTATAAACAACAATAAGCATTTTCCAATTCAACAATAAACATGCGATCTTTACACAGTTTTTGGTTTCTGTGCCTACAGTTAATCATTTTAACTAGGGACTAGTCATTTCAAAGTCGAAAAAAGACTTTTGGACTGATAAAGATTGATCAACAAGTGAATTTACTCAAATTTACATGATGTTTATGAATTTTGTTGTTTAGAAAATGTCTATTTGGATTCTATTTAACTCAATTTTATTCCAATACAATTTTGATGCTCTTTTACTAATAAGAAAATTTAAAAAGCACCAAGAAATGCTTCATTTGTTACACTGAATGCTAAATAAAGGAAGAGAGTTCCTTCATTGTAAAAATATTAATGAAGCTAATTATAAATGGATTTGCTCTACTTGATATTTGATGTTGTCAACTTTCAAAGTTCTTTTGGGTACTGGAGCTGAGAATTTTGAATGTTTAATTGCTGATTTAGTGTTAACTAAGATCAAATTCATGTTTATCGACTTACTGGCAGTGCTGTAAAAGTATTCAATTATCATTTTGAATAAAACATTAATAATTTTATAATGTCTCTGTTGTTTTGATATTAATAAGTTCTGAAGTGCTATGTTTAAGAGCTTAATGGCACAGTGCTTGGAGGTGTTTTTATACTCGGTAAATAATTGTATGAACATCTGTGATGTTTTCTTGCATAATTTTGCCAGTTATTCACTTCTGAATGAAGTGTTTGTTGATTATTTTATTCTGCTCCGCTTAACTTACACCATTTTCACCCTTAAAAGAGAGGGCGAATTTAAAATTAAATCGAAAATTTCGAGCTATATTGTCTTCAATTGAGAAAAGAATTAAGGGCAAATATAACCCAAACAAATATTTTTTTCTGTGGCCAAAAGGCAAAAATAAAGGAGCTAAAATGTTTAGGTATACAGTATCCTGTCTAATTAACAATGGCTGTCATTCAATCCAGTCTACTATATTGTTTCATAATCTTACAGCAACTCCTGTATTGTATTCTTGTTACGACATGATTGGATGTTAAGAAGGTTTATTTTAACATTATTGAATGTCTAAGGTTCCCATATCAGCAGGATAAGTTAGACGATTCAGATTGCTGTTTGAAGTTCCCATATCGGCAGGCTAAGTTGAAGGGTCCAAATTGTTGTTTGAGGTTCCCATATCAGCAGGCTAAGTTGAGTGTCTAAATTGTTGTTTTAGGTTCCCATATCAGCAGGCTTAGTTAGAAGATTGTGATTGTTGTTTGAGGTTCCCATATCGGCAGGCTAAGTTGGAGAGTCAAAATGGTTGTTTATGGCTTTATTAGAGCAGGCTTAGTTGGAAGATTGTGATTGTTGTATGAGGTTCCCATATCAGCAGGCTAAGTTGAAAGATTTAGATTGTTGTTTCAGGTTTCCACATCAGCATTCTAAGTTGGAAGATTGAGATTGTTGTTCGAGGTTTCCACATCGGCAGGATTAGGTTGAAGATTGGGATTGTTATTCGAGGTTCCCACATCGGCAGGATAAGTTGAAAGATTGTGATTGTTGTCTGAGGTTCCTTTATCACAAGGCTAAGTTAGAAAATTGAGATCTCATTTACTGGTTAAGCCATACCATCCAATTTGTTTAATGAATGTTTTGAGTTGTTCCATGGTGGTGGTTTGCCTCAAATATGTTGTACCCTTGCTTCTGTCCTCACTAAGATGTAGTCAAGAAGTTACATTAAGTGTTTGTTTTCCATCCGTTTTTCCAAGGTTTCCAAGGTTTAAAGTTTCTAAAACATTCATAAATTCACTTATATGTAGTGTAATATTACAAAATTTGTTATTTGTTATTTGTCCTGAGGCTGAATGTGAAAGGTCAAAGTCATACATTTAAATAGTTACTTTTTTATCACACTTGCATAGATTCACTTATATGAAGGGTAATATTACCAAACTTAAATCAGTTATAAGAAATCTGTCTGTCTGATGCAGAAAGTTCAAGATCACAGAACACATGGTTACTTTAGATCACACTTGCTAAGGTACTTTTTCAAAAGTGAATAACTTCACTTATTTGAAGTGGAATTACCCAACTTGAATAAGTTATTTGTCCTAAAATAAAGAAGATGTGTGTTGCAGACACTGAATGAGAAAGGTCAAGGTCACAGATCACTTGCTTCAAATTTATACTCTACAATGTATATTGAAGATGTGCTAAGGTAAACAATTTTCAAATATGAATATCGTCTTAGATAATGAATACAATATTACCAAACATTCCACATTTGTATGTTATTCCAAGCGGAGCTGCCATTAGTATTGCATATGCTGAATGTCCGAGGTCAAGGTCACAGACATTTTCAAGAAGACTTCCACATCTAAACTTATGGTTTGGGTGGTTAAAATAATTGTTCATCATCACATGGAGAAACTATCTGGGGATGCATTTTTCTCCTAGTTTTGTGTTTTCAATTCAATTTGTACAGTGGCCCAACTGGTTCATTATCTCATTGCAACCATTTCACGAATTCTGAATTCCGATCTTTGACGAGCGATGTTCTGACTGGCAAACGTTTACTTTGATTAGCGTTCAACTGGAACCCTTTATCGAGTCCTACTTTTATTGTTAGGTGTACAATGGAAATTTGACTAATCTGATGTATTGCATATATAGAAAACAGGACGAGCGGAATGCATTACAACCATCTGGACAACATTCAATTCCTAAATGAAATGTGTTAAAATGTTCAATGAGATCAATCTTATTCCCAGTCATGTTGTAAGTTGATTCCACAAAGTAATACAGTGACTTATTCGTTTTAGACCAATTTACATTAGATTATAAAGAATAAAGGAAATTACTAGAGTGAGAGGTCATCTGCGAGAAAATGGCAATATTTTATTCCTTTCTCGTCATGTCAGTTGCTGTTTGAAATGACGTAATCAAAAAAGTTTTGTTACTTTTAAAAAATGCACAGTTGTTCCAAAAAGTATTACTGTTGGTGCTGTTAGCTGCAAATGTCGTTGCAAAGGAGAGAAATACTACACATTGTTCGCTCCCAAAGAATGTTTTCGTTATATGTGTAATTATCAGTGTAAAAATATAGGTCGTTTAAAGAGGGCTAACTGTTTGTTTGTTTGTTTATTTGGGTTTAGCGTCCCTTTAACTCATGTATAGCTCATATCGAGACAGTATCTGTTGGTGACAGTGCGCACTTATGGCGATTTTATAGTGCTGTCTCACTGAAATATCAGACACATTGACATGATACTTCAAATATAATATATAAATATCATATTTATCGGAGGCATGATTCAGATTGCATTTTGGTATTCACTCGGTTATCTTATCCTGACATCGAGCAAACCAGTCCTCCTCCTACCCAATATTGCTGAGCGCTTAGCAGGGAGCGAGTAGATTGCCTAATTTTAGGTTCTGACGCGACTGAGATTCGTTTTATGCGATAAACCAAACCAGTATATGTCTATATCAATAAGCATTCATTTTCGGACTGTTAAAAATTCAAAATTCAGGATTCGTGAAATAGTTGCAATGAAGTCATGAGCCATTTTGGCCATCATGGTACTAAACACAGTGTCTTCTCTATAATTCCACGACCAAACTGAACTCTACTAACAAATAAACCGTAAAGCTATCAAAAAAATCCCATCGTCATATCTGTGTCGACGTGACGCACAACAGGTACGACAAAATGATCTCGCGTGTACCTTAAATGGTTAGTAATATGGCAAACATAGAAACTCAAAAGTGGATTCGAAAATACACATTGCGTTATCTTCAAACCTCAAACTGAGAGAATAATATCTTAACATAATACGGGGTTCTACCCTTGCACGCACGCACGCACGCACGCACGCACGCACCCATCCATCTTGTGAGATCATTTGAAGGGGAAATATTTAGAAAATAATTTCATTGTGTTTCAATCAATGTATAGTAGCAGAGACGGGTGAATGTATACAGGATTGGAGTGGTCATGTCTGCAAAGCGCCTGAGAAAAGACTCACCACCCATTAGAATTTGTCATCTGAAAATTACCCTTTCTGGGAAAAAGGCAGAAATGTTGTAATCAATGCACACATTTAAAAATAATTTTGGGACGAGAAAAAAAATCGGCGAATAGCGACACCTTGCAATAACGACACGGCTGTTCAGTTATGTTCTTCTTTTGGCTGTTTAATCTCGTTTCTATGCTACTAAATATCTCGTGGACACGACTTATTAAGTCGTACCCACAATATAATTGTAATCGCATGTCGCCACCATACTTCTACACGCCTGAAATGTTGTGAGAATTAGATATCCTAAGGTGTGGTCCATCTTTAAAATCTTTTTATCACGCCGCACTACTCCTCCGTACGTTTGTTTTATTGGTGTTTAACATCCCTTTCAACACGTGTTAAGGTCATATCGAGATGGTGTCTGCTTGTGACAGAGCACACTTTATAGTGCCGTCTCAATGAAATTTCACACCCCAGACATATTGGCATTATACGTCACTCTGTCACATTATCCCAACACCGAGGCAACCGGTCGTTTTCCTACAAAGAATGCTCCAAGTGCTTATAGTAGGGAAAGAGATGATTACCTACTTTTAACGTCATAGATTTGAATCGACCGGTGATCAAACCAGCTCCCCAAGCTCACAAAGCGAACTTTCTTACACTTAAAGTAAGTGCTTATACAAATATTGCACTTTTACTGTTAGCCTTATGCGTCTTGTAACAGTTAAATATAGGAAACATATAATGATTCAAGTTTAAGTGGGACATTGGTAGTAATCTTACTTTTTCTGGTTTTTTTTACAAAATTATTTTTTCCTCATTTCCAGACAAAAGTTTTTACTTTTTTTTACTTTGCAACGATTAAAATGTTAAGCTGCTTGTTATACTGTCATTTTGAATTTTTGTGATTTTTTTACGACATGATATACATGTATGGTGGCTATTTTGAAACTCATGTTATCGATCGCTATTTTCCGGAAATAGTAAGTTGTTTTTATTGTTTCTTCTTCTTTCTATTTTCACATGTACAATATTTAGTAAAACATCTTTTCTAACAAATGCATTGAAGTATGATCAGTATTTCTTTCATGACAACAGTGAGCACAAAAGTGGCAACTCTTAAAATACTGACAATTAGATTCTCTTGATAAATGTCCTAAATTGTTGACTTGAGTGACAAACAAAATATCTTCAAAAAGCGTTTACAACTTTTGCATGTGAGCGGCAAGACCCATTATACATGGGTAATATAGCTCAGTGTGAAAAACTATAATATTGTTATAAATATTTACAATATCAAAGTATTTCTCAATTCGGTTTTGTTTAAAATTGTATCCTATGACAAGTAATTACATAATTTAAAATTGC
>JAUMGZ010014580.1:0-10084 GCA_032359645.1 Pododesmus macrochisma | reverse complement strand
TGGAGAAAATTGGACAACAATTGAAAACAATCTAATAAACTTGAAGGTGTATAGTTTATTGCTTGCATGTTTAGTAACCTTGGGACACGGACAACCAAGCTTGTGCAAGGCATGTCTCTCTAAAGTCAATAATGGGTAACATGTTTCGGGATCAAAGTTCAAAACTACCATGACTACAACAAATACCGTATATCTTTTCACAATTTTGACTTAATCAAAAACAATTTTATTAATTTCAACTTAACTTGGTAAGAAGCATTCCTAGAATTAGGCTGTAAAGATTTGTTTAAACTATTTGGACTGACCTCTATTGGACGTCTCTAGGGGCTAAAATGGGGGAATTTCGACAAATTTTCTAAACTTTCCTTCCAGTAAACCAGAAAGCACAGAGCTTAATGCTTGAATATGTAGTAGCCATGGGATGCAGAGAAAAAAAGAAAAGTTTCTACTGCTCTTCTAAAGTGCTGGACTAATTAAAACCAAACAAAGAAGAAAACATCCTAAGCGGAATAGGATTCAGATTTGTTAAATAAAACAGTACTCAACCTTCGTTGCTCACCAATAGGTAGCCAAAATGGGTTAAATTTAACAAAGTTTCAAAAATCTTCAAATGTAGATCTGAATTCTTGCATGTGTTTTCAAATTTTTTCAAGGCGTTATCTGCAGTAAAAACCAGGTTTTGCACTAGTTTAAGTTTCGATATTTTCAATTTCTCCAAAGCCACTGAATCAATTTTAACCAAAATTTGTCGAACGCATCATTGGGGGAAAGAGATTCAGGTATGTCAAAATGACAGGGTTAGTCCTCCAGAAACACCACTTATGGACAGAAATAGTAAAAATTTCCAAAAAGTTAGAAAGAAATTATCAACTGAAAGTCAAAGTTAAAATAAAGCTTACACCCACCCACACGTCGTACCATGGTACACGGAGAACCATTCCCAAGGCATTACTTTATGGTCAAAATAGGTAACTTATCTTTTGATCAATATAAAAAGTTCAAATCTATCGCTGGTGTGACTTAATTTAATGCCCCCCAAAAAGGATGAGTGATCATTTTTAATGCCCGTCATACGTTGCGAGTTCATTCTGGTGGTGACTTTGAAGAAGTTATTGATTGTTTGTCGATAACCTTTATTCTGTTGATCCTACTTCTTGTTCCTATTCTCCTCAACCACAGGATCAGTTTCAACCACATTTGGTCGGAGTTCTCCACTGAGAAGGATATAAAGTCATGTACATATGTGTTCAAATGGTAAAGCCTGGACCCAAGGGATGTCACTAGAGGATCAAAAGGGGGAAATTACACATACAAAATATTCTAATAAACTAATCATATACGAAAAGAAATTGCAGTGCTTTGCCAACCAGATGGAAATTAGGGCACAATGGACCTCTTGCTATTCTGTTATGTTCATTTGAGTACCTTCTTGTGCACGATACACATGAGCTCGATTGGTTATCGAATATCAGCGTAATTGGACCACATTTATTACTTCTGAATTATTTTAATAAAACGAGTTGGACCTTCAATTCAGTAAACTTCCCTTTAAAGCAGCAGACTATCCGCCTAACCGGCTGTTGGTGTTTGACGTCATCTCTAAATGCTCGTTCAAGTTGGCAAGTTCATTCTGTTGGTGACTTATTGATGAGGCCATCGTTTGTTTGTACATAAACTTTGTTCTGTTGATCCTAGTTGTTCTTGTGTTATGTTCCAAAGCTGAAGATAGATCACGGTGGGTGACACGTGTATACAAGAAAAAGCTAAAAACTTCTGTGACATCTGATTCCGGTTCGACTCAATTTTCAAGTAGTTTGTGTTAGTTTAATATTTGTATTCGTATTTCCTTTTGCTTGCCTTGTCCATGGATTTGTGTTTTTGAACAGCTTCTTAGTTTTCCGTATGTTATGTTCTTGGATTATATATTGCCCATATTCAAGTAAAAACAAATTTCGTCTTAACAACTGATACAGTTTGTTATATTATGCTTTATTAGTAGACGTTGCTTGGATAGTTTATTTGGCTAGTAACAACTTTTATAAATTGATTACAATTTGTTTGAATCTTACTCTTTTAAATCATTTGTGCACATTTTACTTTTTACTTAATGGAGTAAAGTGACAAAACTAAAAACATTTGTGTACATTTTACTTTTACTACATGGAGTAAAGTGACAGCTCATTTGGGCTATCGTACAAAATAGAAGGAAAATAAAGAAGAAAAAAGATTCAAGATGTGACAATTTAACGACATTCTAATTGAAGAAAAATAATGACACAAAAGTTTTCCCCTTTGAATTATAAGCGAAACTAAAATTTAATAAATAGTTATAGTTATGTTGAATGATATACATAACATTTATTAAGTTCTCGTCTTCATTTCAATAGGAATAAATTTGCTCAAGTTTATTAACCTTGCAAATTTGCATTTCTCACCAAGGTGAGATTGAGAACACAAATCTGAAAGGGGCCATGCAAGGAACATGTATATCAAGTTTCTGTGAAAATCTGACCAACGGTTCTTGACAAGAAGTCGAAAAAAGTTAGAGCCAATCAGACGTCACGGCGGCCATACTAAATGAAATTATAATATGTTTTATAAGTGGACGTTGCTGGACTAGTTCATTTGACTTGCGACAACTGTTATTGAATTGAATACAGTTTGTATTAAATTTACTCTTTTTAAATCCGAGTAAGTACAAATGATTATAAAACGTGAGGTGCTTATATCAGATCTAATATTAAATGTTGAATAACTACTCAATAAACAGGGGACGTAATATTTGACATTACATTCCTCCC
Source organism: Pododesmus macrochisma (assembly GCA_032359645.1). NCBI lineage: Eukaryota > Metazoa > Mollusca > Bivalvia > Pectinida > Anomiidae > Pododesmus > Pododesmus macrochisma. The sequence goes on along the minus strand of JAUMGZ010014580.1, from coordinate 7,283 downwards.
CACATGCATGTATTGCAACACTCTCTCCTTTAGTTGAACGAGTTCCTTTCAACGATGCAGACATCGTCATAACTGTGTCTGCGTTGTGGGACAGGTAACCGTGGCTTGGTTAGATTTGTTTTTCAGAGGTAAACCATACCTCTCTGTCCAGTCCATGGCTGTAGCCACGAACCTGTCATAGTCTTTGATATACATGTCGGCTACATCCTGTTCAGCGGGGTCGTCCGGGTTAGGTGAATGCATCAAAGATGATATTGCCATCAGGACTGTAAAGGACATGAAATAAAATCAAAATAAAACTGAAATGCAAACTTATTTCATATATATACAACAGGATACAGGCAAACGAAAATACTATAATTTTATAATCAACGGAATGAATTTAAGCTGGATCAATGCTTACATGAAGTTCTAGATATTCTGTTTCGATAATTACACGTTACGAAATTGTTTATAGTAAGGCCTATGTAAACCCAAAACAAAAAGCAAAAACAAAAACTACAAAAACAAATTAACAAAACCCGAGGGTTCAGTATCAAATCGTGCCATCAACAGAACTTTGTGGTGGTTTTTTGTGTGATTTGTCCCAATGGTGTGTATCTTCCATTTTGGCAATGGATTGACACGTGAACTGTTTTACTAGTGAATCAATTCTGGGTTTGTTGAAGTAATAGGCACTTAAACATTATTCTGTAGCAAAGGTCACTTTTACTTGTCAGCATTGAAAAATATTTATCCAATGTATCTTGATATTAAAATACAAATCTCAAACATGTATGTATCGTAAAAAGAGTACTTACTATATCCGATAGAAAACGATGGTTTCCAACCGGTCTGTAGGAACTCAACACATATTTTCCCATCTTTTTCAACATTTGGGTGGAAAATACGAGTTCCAAATACTATCTGTATAATGCAATTTACTTTTTAAATAATGATAATAAAACAAATACGGCTATATATAAAGTATATACGAAAACCGATAGCGGCCAGGCAGAATTCTGTACCATGGTACACTTTTGTGGTACACTATTGTATAAAAGCCTTTTCCATGTAGCTTTACTTTAATTCTGTACCATGGTACACTTTTATGGTACACAATTAAAGCATTAATGCTTTAATTATCGGCTTTCGTAAGTATAACAGTCATACAAAATAATTGGAACATAGGTTCTGATTTAAGTTATATTAAGGAAGAATTGTATACAGGTTAAAAGTCACCACGCAACGAGGCGGACTACCAATAAATAACATGTTTGAAAGTAACAAATACAGCCTTCTATGGCAATATTTCCTGTCCGGTTATTGACTCTTTCATCATAGTACGATGTTCGCTTTGCGTGAGACATATTTTTTTTTATATATGATTTTACTGTCTAACGTTTCTCACAAATTTGCCATTTCTCTCATATTCATAGATATATTCATTTAATGATGCAACATACCTTTGGTGGTTTAAATGGATAATCTGTTGAAAATGTAATTTGTAGACAGAACAGACGACCTTTATATGGACTATCTTCCTGTAAAAAGTGTTGCAATTTGTATGAAAAATGGTATGCTTACCTCTCGTAAATATCGTTATGAGTTATGATTAGAATTTTATAAGTATTTCATAAGTCCCTCTCATGGACTTTTCCCCATATAAATCAAATTAATATATTTGACACATAATTTGTGAATACTAACTCGATATTACATCACGACATGTGACACAGGAGTAGCAGCAAATGCTCGCTCTTTGTAAACATCCTGATCTTTGTTTTAGTTCCGTATGCTCAATATTTAAATAAATTCTTTGTTTTTTTATTTTGAGCACGCAAATAATAAATATCATTTAGGAAAAAATGACATAAGATTGTAGTTGGATTGTTTTTTCTCCAAAAACCATAGACAATTATTAACTAGAAATCAAACATAGACTCTGTCTTCACGTATTTTCGTGTGAACCATGCGGAGAGGATAAACTAATCTAAATCTTCCACTGATAACATAAAAACATTTTTGTTACGATGTATGGGCGATGTGAAAATTATGTGGAAATAGTCTATATAAGTATACTTACTGGTCCAGGAATCGCTGCTTGCCAGTGTAGTACTAAAAAGAGAAGGCGATTTTGAATGATCATTTTAACTTAAACAATATTTCAATTTTACTTGAATATCAAATAAAACTGACTGACACGAGAATACATGTACGTAGTATTTCAAAAAATTTTGGCGTCTGGAATAAAAGTATAATTTAACTCACAATCATCTTCTAAAGGACTTGCAGACATGCCATACTCATCAGGAATTTCTCTATACAGGTCTTGTAATTGCTGGAAAAATAAAAAATATTAATGACGATGAAACATCACCCAAACAAAAAAAAAACCAGCTAAAGATGCTTACTTTTACTAATTAGTGTTTAAGCAGTGTTTAAAATTCTCGTTACGGCACGATCATTATAGGCAAAGAGGAAATCACTCTTTTGGCGTATCAATCGTGAACTGTACTCATCATTATTTGGGAGATATACCGCGACGTAGATGTGTAGAAAGGAAAAGCATCAAAAACGAGAAAATTACGATGAAATTACGTTTATCGATGATTTACGAATGATTTACCAAACAAATTCAGAAGCAAGACGTGCTCCATGTTGATAAAACATCGAATCTCACGACAACGTATTAGCACAATTAAGCTCATTTAAAAATCAGTGCAATGCTCATACTATTTCAGGACACCCCAACCCCCCAAACCCTTGTATAATAAATAAGTCTGGTCGTGTAAACAGGGCGATTCGCCCTCGAAAAATATGACCGTTTCGAATAATTAAACTTTCATGTCACCCTGCTTACATAGCCATAAATCTATAATAACACACATTAAAGTGTACAGACTTCAACGTACCATAGTACTAATACACACGTGGTACACATTTACATAAGATATATAACGTACTAGCGATAACAATGTACTATAGATGACCTATATACCTCATGATATATATATGAATGAAATAGACATACCTTTGTAATCAACTTCAGAGCCATCACTTACATTTCTTTGTCTATCTCATCTATATACATATATCCGTAAGCACTGTAAAAATAACCAGTATACACCTGTTTGACTTTTGGCACTCCGGTTTGTTGGCAGGGTAGATGACACAACTCGATCGACTTTAATTTATTACTTTCACCTGGACATATCAAAGGGAAGAAACTCTTTATATAAAGCATTATTTCACAATCATAGAACGATATCGATCGATTTAGTCTCTGAATGCCTACTTTTTGAAAAATATTTTTTTCTGAATGGCCCACATTGCTTATGTACACATGTGCTGGTGTTTTGTTGTTATAGGGATTATCACTATATTGTATAACTTCTTATCTGTATTTTACCTTGTTACCTGTACAGGTACAATGTACCTGTATGCATATTACACGTGCGATTTATTTGATTTCTCTCTTTATCTCTATATATTTATTATTAAGTAATTTATATTTTAACTTGTAAATATATATATTTAAACTCATAGTTCTAAGAATGATTTTAAAATTACTAAAATGTATGTATTATTATGATGAAAAACAGTTTTATATTATAACATGAAAGTTGTCCGGACAATACATGTTTGATTTGCCTGTATATAAAATCAGTCTGTTCGTATGTCTGTCTCGCTATCAATTTGTTTGTCCCAGTGCAAGGTTTAATTTTTAAAATGAATAACTTTACTTAAAGTTGTATGATTGTTGTTTTTGTTGTTTATTGAGGTTTAGCATCCCTTTAAATAATGTATAGGTCATATTGAGAAGATGTCTGGTTGTTACAGCGCGCTCTTATGGCGACTTTATAGTGCTGTCTCACTAAAATATCACGCCGCAAACACTTTGACATGATACGTCCCTGGGTCACATTATCCTGACACCGAGCCAACCAGTCCTCCTCCTACACAGTAATGCTGAGCGCTAAGCAGGGAGCGAGAAGATTGCCTAGCTTTAATGTTTTAGGTTTTGACGCGACCGGGATTCGAACACACGACCTTGGACGGACCTTGAAGATATTGACCTACCAGTTGATGTAACGCGCATCCAAACATCTTCATAATTATTAATGTGTTCAAAACATTCAAGCCGCTTATGGAGTAACACATAGGTTCAGTACAACGCAGGAGGAACCCAGCCCAAGATGACCAATAAATACATGGACATCAACACTAGATTTTCCCAACTCGAGAACCAACTCCGCGACGACACTATTGATGTTATTAGATATGCTGATGCTGTATCACAGCTTCATTTGGAGAAGGAATATCATAAAGTGTTATTTGTGGGAAATAATGGGTCAGTGAAAGAAACTTGGAAATCGAGAAAGTGATTTTGTGAAAACTATGTGCTCAGTAAAAAATGCGGAATGACAAACTATAAATAGATCAATTACAATAGATGAATACTTATCATAGAGCGTTCAGCGGTTCCTTTTTATGAATATTGGTTTACCGATTCTAACGACAAACTTCGTGACACTTAAAATCTTTGGTCCACACACATTCAAGAATCTCGTAGAATGGTGACTTATGGCACATATTAAATAAATAACGCATGTGATAAATATTTTTTCTTTCAGTTGACGAGAATTAGTTGTTGTATCCAAATTAGAGATCATTTACTTAGGGTACCCGAACAGAAACTTAATACACTGTTACGTCATAAACGGTTGAAACTATTATTTATTAGTGAAGTTGCCCAAAGCTCCGTTGAACTGACTTCAATTGGACCGATTTATCAAAGAAATCAAAGGCTTTGTTTGTTTGTTTGTTTGTTTGTTTGTTTGTTTGTATTAAGGGCTTATTGTCCGATCAACAGCTAAGGTCATTTACGGACGTGCCAGTTTTACTGGTGGAGGAAACCGGAGTACCCGGAGTAAACCACCGACCTGCGGCAAGTCACTGGCAACTTTCTCACACTAGCACGCCCGGACGGGAATCGAACTAGGAGGTGAAAGGCTCTTGTGATTACAAGTCGGTGACTTTAACCACTAGGCTACCGCGGCCCCCTCTCTAGAACTTGCGTTTCAAAGTGGGTGATTTCACAACAAATTATTAAGCACAATTATTTTCACATCGACACATTTTTAATTCAAGATATGGTAATAGTGTTTTAACTACAAATAACAAAAACTAAATGCTTAACATTTGTCCGCAGCAGTCACAAGCTTGAGAAAACTGCAATCATATTTATCTGCGTGTTGGTCGATATTTTGTAGGAGAAGCGAGTTTTGAACCTTCTTAACACTGCTTCGCATTATTTGATTTCTTGGTTTTACTTTGAAGTTGGCACATAATAACTTTGAATCGTTTGGTGGCTGTGTCGTTATCGCGGCATTGTTGTTCGTTGTATTTGGAATTTGACCTTTTATCCGACATGGTCTGTACGCCATGCGTTTGTTTGTATCGTTAAGATATGTCATCAAGTCTGTAAGATAGATATCTTCTTCTAACTGATCTATTTGCTTACATGCGTCTTCTTCTATGGTTTTCCCCTGTTTTTCTAGTTTTCGAAACTTGTTTTCAAGTTCAAAATAACCACAAAGTAATGACTCTGTTTCTCCACGCATCACCTTTGCCTCAGCTAACAAGCGGTCCAGGCGGACGTAAACATCGCTAAACAGCTCCGACGATTTTTGACTCGTTTGATGAACACTTTTGCCACGTTTGTAATGTTTTCGTTTTATCTTGATGTTACTGACTTCATCCAAGAATCGAACACGTTTCGGGATGTTTGGTGTTGAATGTGATTCAGACCTTAACGCTGCGTAGTTGTTCTGTTCAATTTGCTGTTCCCCATCTTCATTGAAAAACGAGCCGAAAAAAGCCCTAAAGGCAGCCATATTGGAACCAAATCAAAATGGCGTTGATCTATTACGTCATAATTGTGCGCCATAGTTACAAAACAACAGTGTGTCTACATGGAAAAGGACAAATGGACGTTGCGGATTCTGGACAATGCCATTGGTATAGATCTCTTAAATGTTCAATATGTCTCGACTACTTTAGGAATCCACACACTTTAAAATGCGGACATAGTTTCTGCATTGAGTAAGTAGACGTTACTTTAGATCTTCGTGCTGTAATTAATGTGTTGTGGTTACTAGATCTACATGTGCATGTATCGAGTAAGTGAGCATTACTTCTTTACTGGATCTACGATATGTATGGAGTAATATATCATTACTAGATCTACTCCCTATAGTGATTAATTTATCGTTACTAGATCTACGTCTTATAGATTAAGTGATCGTCACTAGATATTGAGAGAGGTATTTACGCAAATTTACAGTTATCATCCTTTGACTTTTTTGCCCAGGACTTTACTGTTTTGTCGTTTTATGAAATGATGATCAGTGTGAAATATTATGACATAGACGTATTGACATTAAGATCGACGTATGTAGAGTTCTCCAACTTTATAGTAGCACATACTTGGTGTATGAGGCGGTATTCAAAGATTGAATCATGTTACGTTGAGGTTTATGGGGGTATGACAAGTTTGATGAACTGTTAAGACACAATGAGGTTTATACTCCCATAAACCTCTACATAATATGATTTATTCCTTATATTTACATTAAGCTTAGTTTTGATAATTTGTTTCTTTTTTTCTGCTTATTTTTAAAATATGGGACATGTGCAAGAAGCGTGTGACCTCATCACTCACTCGATGCGATAAGTTGCTGTTTTGTATTGTTTTATCCTTTGTTACCACTTTAGAACACTATCATATAAATACATATTTGTTTTAAAAAGAAACGATAATATTTAATATAAAATGAATTAATTAAAAGATAAATAACGCAAACAGTACAGCATATTCATACGCCAACTGAAAAAATAACCTTCAGTCTCTTTTATAAGTATATTGAGTCCAACTTCATTGGAATTGTAAATATTTGTAATTTTACGCTTAAGACCTCCAGTGAGGGATTTTGGAGACGATGAAGGTTTTTTTTGCTAGATTTCTACCTTTACCAACGGCGGTCACCTTTAAGATGTACAGTTTTGATAAATATGCTTATAAGGGCAAGTGTATACGATGGTGTGTTGTAATTGTGCGCACCTAAGCCTTTTACAGGCCCAGTAAATAATAATGCAAGCCCAGAAATGTGCCATAATAAACAGGAATGAATAACAATTAATGCTGTATAAATTAGGAAAAAATGTGTACGTCACACATCTACTCATCAATACAGGGACATTTATAAATACTCAACTACTGTTTTCAAGACGTTGACGCC
>JAUMGZ010014569.1:0-10085 GCA_032359645.1 Pododesmus macrochisma | reverse complement strand
CGCCAACGCCGACGCCGACGCCGACGCCGGAGTGATTCCATAAGCCCCCCCTTCTTCGAAGGCGAGCTAAAAAGGGAAAAATCACGAATTAGAAGCGAAACCAGGTGCTCGCGATATGGTAAGCGTTTCCTGTTACACATGGGTCACGCGCTGCGACGCTTCACGACTGGTTGTATCACACGGAGTATTGGATCTTTCCTCTCATAATATCATATTGATCAGAGACATGTTTCAGATTGAATGTGTCATTCTGGTGTATTGCAACCCTTTCCATTGTTAAAAGAATCAAAGACAGACAGACGAACTTACTGACTTAGGCCTGACTGACTTTGATGGAGTGACTGATTGAATTACTAACAATTCAGAAAGGGGTTGTCAAAATATGAAAGCCGAAATGTCTATCAGTCAAGCAAACAAAGGAAAAGTTGCAATAAGGGCCGAACTTGGCTCCTTCATAAAAGTTAAAACAGCCTATATAATTTGGTATAGAAGCATATCAAAGCCATACATGCATTATAAGAAAAGTTATGACATTGTGAAAAGGGTAGTCATCAACATGAAAATAGATAAAAATCGACCATTTTCAAGGTTTTTTAAAATATTTTGAACAATGATTAGGAACAATATTTCATTTGTTTCGGGTTTAAACCTGAAATAAATTGCTTTTATATAGTTATTCTTGATAAAAAAGATAATTAAACGTTGTATTCAACATAAATCTTTATTTATAAGCACTCTGTACTTCTTTACCACATGATCTTATCAAAGATAACTTTTAAGCATTGATCAAATAGATAGAAGTCTGATTGAGAAGGCAAGTTATACAGTTCACTGTCGGAGACTATTGGAATTTTTTCTAAGTCGTATAAATCGCAAACCTGTGACGAAAATCGCAACGCCTTTTCATATCCTATTTATAATATTCTTGAACTGGCCTTTATATAAATGCATGTATATACATATGTAGAACAAGAAGAAATAGGATCAACAGAACAAACGCTATTTACAAACAAACAATAGCTTCATCAAAAAGTCGCCATAAGAACGAACCAGCCAAATGAGACTGTTTTTGTTTGGGCATTATAATTTACGTCATTAAACCATATGGTGAGAGGACCCCGCCCTTGACCCGAATCCAAGCTCAAAATCAACCGTCATCACGGACTCGAAGGGGAACAGACACATATATGTACTATTTGGCGGCAAGGTTTAGAGACAGTCAATGGTATCCCTGTGGGTACAAATCGTGCACCACTGATAGTCCTTTTTTCATCTATGAAGGTAATATTATGAATAAATTGCAAAGGAAAAAACAATAACTCGTTGACTGCTTCAGTAGGTACGACAGCGTATTTGTGCCATTTTACTAATGCAGAAACAAATATTAAATCGGTTATACGATTTAGTTTAACCCTTTGTACGTTTTGGCAAATAAACAGCAACATCAAATGTTTTATTTTCATATGCTATTATTTGATATGTTATAGGTTTGCTATATTAAGCTAAAGCGCCAACCCCAGGGTCATCGGAACCCAAATATCAATATAACGAAATACATTCAATTCTTCTGAAATTGTGTATCTAAGGGTGTGACAACCTTATATTTTCAAGCATAAACAAACGGGTATAACCTATATTCAAAGTGCCCTAAAATTGTGATAGGCAGCTTAATAAAATACAAGGTCGTATTCAAAGCAGGGATCTCAACAGTACAAAAGGCATCAAATGTTATCATATTAAATTCCCTTCCATACTTGTGACGGTGTTTAAAAATACTGATGACAACTTTATAGTGCTGTCTCACATATATATCATGCCAAAGACATATTGACACAATACTTTACTCGGTCACGTTATCCTGACACCGATCCAGTCAGTACTATTCCTACCCAGAAATGTCAAATGTCTTGGGTATGTCACTGCCGGGGCTCGAACCCGCAGCCTTACGCCCACGAATCTAGATCTCTGATCTCTTGAATACACCGCTCATTTTAAGGGAGTATTATATACATTTAGTTTCACACAGAGAGAGAGAGTGAAATAGAGAGAGTGAGGGAGAGAGAGAGAGAGAGAGGGGGAGCTATTGTGTCATATTTGTGCGAATACATATCGAAACAACTTCACGGCCTCCAGAAACTGACACATATGAAATTGGGTTTGGTGCGTTAACAGTACAGCTTGTATCTTCAATATTAATAACTTATTCAGTGTATGTGGAGCTTGTAATAGATACGGTCATATAAAAGACTCCAATAGTCGGTTAGCGTATTAGTTGGGAGCCAGAAGTATGTCAGGTGAGATATAAATTTATGGGAATATAAAGTGTATAAATTGGTCAATGTTTGTTACATAAAACAGTACAAATAAACAAAAACTTCAATGATACATTTGCAAAATTATAAAAGAAAATCATTGTGATTATATGTAGAAACATTAAGTTGTATGCTTTTGGTGCAGTTACAATAATATACACATAATTAAAATCGATACAATAAGTTGTAAAAATGCAAGTCAACTCAGGCCTGGTCAAGTAAGACGTTCCATCACCAAATATAAAAGATGATCAAATTATCTCAGTAAGAATTGTCGCACTAACTTTTCGGTCGATTACTCAAGAGAAATTTGATTTAAAATGGACAATACAAGAGTAATAGAATAAGGTTGTGGACACGTTGTTTATATAGCACAACTGGGGGAGTAAACTATGTCTCAACACTGTCCATTATTTTGGCATAGTAACTGCAAAACACAACTGATTGTTATTATTATTCTGACTGTCTCCTCGTATAGAAGGAAACATAAAACTGTAACATGCATGTTTCACACTGATACAATAGAAATGACAGTTATAGTGAAACGCGGCAAGTAACGTTGTATGACTAATGACGTTGAATGACGTCATCTAAAGTCTCCGCCCATCTCGCGTGAAAACGGCATAGTCGAGTCAGCAGCATGACTGACTACTTCGAATAGTCGGTCTTCGCTGTATATTCCTTCATAAACCTATGCGGAAATATAAAATAACTGAAGTAACTGCGTAGGTAGGTATCTTTAACTGCATCGGGAAACGGCAAACATACCGCACAATAAAAGAGCATGTATCTGGAATAGGAGAAAAGATTGCTTAATGTCAACCTCATCATCTTTAGTTATTTTTTTTTTTTTAACTTATTTCTGCTTTGTTTATGTTTCGTGTTGTTCGTTTAAAACCTTTTTTTGTGAGTTTCTTTGTTAATTTGACTCTATATGATTATACTGATGTTGTTTAATATTGAATCAGACATGTTTTGTTTATTTCATTACGCGCCGGTGCTATGCAGCAATCCAATCATCGTACGAAGAAATCGTTTATCCGTTCCTACATAAACTTCATCTTTACGTCTTTTAAACCAATTGTCGTAGCGAAAATATGTGTAAGTAAGTAAAGCGAAAAACCAAGACGGTATTCTAGGCCGTAAGCCCATAGACATGTAAATCACACCTCCGCTAACCCATAATCGCTTTTACCACTTGTATGCTCGTCTCCGTTAAGACGAGTAATAAACACAAATGTTTCACGCGAATTGAGAAATAAAATCTCAACTCTAAAAGCGACATAAAAAAGAAAATATATATGTTCTAATCATAAACTCTTTCATTAATTCTATTGAAAATATAGTAGATACATGTATACATTTTGGATAGGTGTTGTACATGATTTGCCATGGGCATGTGTTTTGGTCCTGGGTTTCCATTTAACGCCTCCTGTCTTTCATTTTAAGGAACAAAAACGCGTTTTTATTCATGCAATAATCATTTTCAATGACGTTACAAATGTCATTGACGTAGTCGACATTATTTCCCGTAATCTTTATTACGACTTCATCAAACGGACGTTATTTTTCTTGGCCGATGCTCGGCCCACCGTGGCACTGAAAATAATATGTATTCAATTGTTATGAACATGGCGACGATTGCGATGAATTAAGAGGCCCGGACTACATGTATTAAAAGGTTTAAAAGTCATAGGTTAATCTCTCGTTGAACTTGGAAAGGGATCTCTCGGATGAAAATGGAGACTTGAGTCGGCAGAAAACTAATTACCCCAAGAGTTTGGTCATCATCTTCTATCAAACAAGTGTTTAATGTGTCTTCATCTTGAAAATGTAATATTTTTTATCAAGTTTGTTGTGAATGAATTACATAGCTAAGCTTGATAAGATGTTGATGCTGCACCTCCATGCACCATGGGTAGCCTCGATCTAACGTTTAGACCTCTAAGTGTATTATTTATGATTCATTCTCTCAATGATAGTAATAAACTAAAGGTATATTTATTGACCACTAGACCAATTAAAACATTTTTTTTTGTTTTGTAAAACTATGAAAACTTAAAGGACTTATCAAATACAATATGAAAGAGATGCAAATACCAACTGTTCGAGTCAAACTCTTTTCAGTATCGTTTTAGTCGCATTTTTCATCGTTTTTACAGAATATAATTATCAAATTTAATATTGTCTTTATTGTGTTATAGTTTGTGTAATATACAAAAATGAAGTTGTTTCTCCTTTGCGCTCATTATAAAGTTTTTGATTAAGCATTAAAATTCCTGTAGAAAACAGCATTTTTCTGGAATCGTTGTAATTTGGTGACGTCATCATGACGTCATATGGCGCCAACATTCAAAAATTATTATAGCTACCGTAGACTCTTTTGTTGAAGTATATTTCTACATTTAGAAGTTTAAAAAAAATCACCACACAATTTTTCGGTAGTTTTTGGGCCAAAATCATACCTTACTGCAACTTTTCCTTTGTTGTTGTAATATAGCTTTTTTAAATTGTGTGAGGGATGGGAGATGCCGAATGTTGTCTGACAGTGAATTCCATAGCCTACAGGTCGATGGAATGAAAGAATTGGCAGTTTGTCATAGTCTGTATAATGGAAGTTGGATGGCTTCTGTTTTGTCGGAGATTATAGTTGCTCTGTCTGTTTAGATTTGGTATAATGTCAAGGAGGTATGGTGGAGTTAAACCATTTTTGATTCTGTATAAAAGACTGAGTTCCCTAGCCTGTTTCCTTGTATATGTTTTCAAGTTTAGTGTATGCGGGCAGCCCTGTTACAATTCTAGCGGCCTCTAGTTGTATTTTTGTCTAGTCGGTATTCGTTGATTTGTCCACAGTTGTGGATTCCTTTGATGGCCGTCATGTCGTTGGTAGACCTGGACGAAGTCTTCACACAAAGAGTGGTTTTCTGCGCTTTTTAGATATACGTAGCTTCCAATTCAACCAATAAGACACATTTTGTTTGTTACCCGACCTCTCGGTCATATATATCGCCTCCAGAAGATGTGTTTCCCTTTTTTTGTGTATTGTATCATCGCCCCACGTGTGATTTTAAGTGAAGATACATTGTATGTTTCAGACAAATGGCGAAGGCATACGACGCTCTGGTGATTCTTTAACCGGTAGTATCTTGTATATTTTACTATCGCCATTTATGACGTAATAACCAATCAAATCCGGCGTAACAAACAGATTGAATAAGAACTATTATTTGTACGTCTAAATTTGAAAGTTCATTCTTGTGCTTATCTGTGGCTGTTGTTTGTTTGCTAATGTCTTTGGTTCATCCTATGTCATTTTTGTGGTTGTTTTAAAGTAGAGACTTTTCCAAATCGAGTCCGTTATTGACGGTTTATTCGGAGCTTGGCCTGGGGAGGACCTCCTACCCAATTGGTTTGTTTGACGTCATTTTGGTGGTGAATATTTAATGAGGCTACTGTTTGTGTTTAATAACCTTTGTTCTATTGATGCTAATTTTCCTTGTTTCGTGTCCATCAAAATTTGACTGAGAAGTAAATTGATATTTTGGTGGTCATAAAGTAAATTTTTCAATAGCCATACATTACAAGAAACAACAAATATTCAATATTCTTATCACTTTTTAAATTTTTCAAGAAGGTATTATTAGAATTTTGAAGAACAAAAAATTCTATGCCGTACGTAAGTCCGCAAAAACCAAATATGTTATCGCATAACTTTACATTTTGTTATGAAAATTTTGAGTTCAACTTAAATACTTTCGAAAAAACCATTCAATTTTCTTATTTTATATAAGATAGTTTTATCCAATTGTTTAGTCTGATAAACATGTTGGCTGTTGTGAAGTAAATTGAGGTGTCATTAAATACTAATAGCCGAGACAATCCAAAAACCGTTATGCAGAAATGTGCGTGTTCTATTGGCTGTACAGTAATGAATGAATTGAAAGATTTATATTTTTTTCCAATGATGTTTTTGTAATTTCAGGGATATTAACAGAAATAAAATAAAAAGCATTCCAAGGTTAGCCTTCAACAATAACACATATCTAGACAACCTGTAAGTATAACACACACACACACACACACCACGTGATATGACGTAAGCTCTAAGTATGCTTTTGATACCTAGCTAAATTAATGCTACACAATTAACCATAAATATTTCGATAGGTACTTAAGGATGCGCGCTACTCACATTTCTATATTTACCTTGACTTTTTCTGTTACTCCCTCTGGCGTTTCGATTTTTTTCCCATTGACCCATATATTTCTGAAAGTATTCTTAAAATATACATCTTATATACTCATCTACCAAAATATTTAAAAATTTGTAAGGCGTTGTCTTATTATTTCTTACCCCTAAAAATCTATTTTTGTCCATATAATACTTATGAAAAATCTAGAGGTGTTCTTTTCCCGCCAAAACTTTCAAACGCTTTTATCTCAAAAACGAGATCATTGACCTATCCTTTTTCCACATAAACGAAAAGCATTAATGTCAATTGACTTATATAATGAAAATCAGCCAATCTGTAAGACTGTCATTCCCAGTAGTGGTCATCCTTAAACAAATTTTACATGCAAACAACAAATTTATGGTCGGTAACTTTTTAAACGAATGTAACAAGTAAATGTAAATGTCACCTTCAATAAATCTTACATGCACAATAGCACTGACTATGTGATTTTCTTTTCTAGTTTATTAAATGATAATGAGATTGAAGTGATAGAGGATGGTGCATTTGAAGGGCTGGGAATGTTAAGAATTTTGTAAGTACATTGTTGCATCACTGTAAAGTTTGCTATTAATGTATTGTGTCTATTTATTATTCACTTTGAAAAGATTTCATCAGAACTGAAGTATTGCGAAGTATTGTCTCAACTATGCACAGTTAATGACTGCTCTCAATTAAAGTTGGACAATAGAGGGGGTATCATCAACTGCACTTTACTAAAATGAAATCGAAAAATATTTAAATTTGCGACCAATCAAAATTATATTGCTAATAAAATGATAATAATAAAGTGATGCAAATACATTTAATATGCTCTATTTATCAATTAGCTGGATGGAAAGCCGAACTTTTCAAGAGAGTAACACCAACCACCATGCTAGTTTTCATAATAGTCATATCCAAAATATTTTAGGGTGGTGTTCACCTCCAAAGAATATGTGTTGGGTAACAAGAGATCAAAAAGGGCATATTTTGTAAAAGTAACACACATAACTTATTATTTGAATTGCGTTAAATCGTTGATATTAATGGATTATTAATTGTTACCCCCTTGGGTTTCGTAGCTTAGATTTATCGGGGTATTGTCTATTCTAAGTTAATTGTCCCCTTCGAGTCCATTGATGATGGTTGATTTGGAGCTTGGGTTTGGGTCAAGAAGATTCTTCTCACTCATTTAGTTTATTTTAAGTCATTTTTAAATGCCCGTCTCACTCTGCTAGTTAATCCTGGTGGTGACTTGTTGATGAAGTTATTGCTTGTTTGTCAATAACTTTCGTTCTGTTGATCCTATTCTCTGTGTTTTCTTAATTTGGGAACATTGTATATATATATATATATATATATATATAAATATTTCAACATTACGGTTACTTTTGCTCTCTCGTGTTTGAACAAAATGGAAACATGTGAATTTTACTTATACGGACTGTTGTTGTAGTATTTTTAAATGTCTCTTAGTGTTTTATAATTGGTTAACGAGATACTCTTATAGACAACTATAGGAAAAACCTGCTTTCAAATATTTTTAACTGCGGTTAATTGATTAATTACTAAATTCTCGGCCAATTCCTCCTTCGTACGTCTTAGTTCGTGCGAGTTGGCCGAGAAGTTGCGATTGGTATTTGGTTATGGTAACATATGTTATAAATTCACAAGTAGTCAATCATAAAGAATTATTAAGGGAGACGGATTAATATAAGTTTTTAACTTGTTTCCGAATCCCAGTGCATGTAAATTTATATTATATATGTACTATATGTTATTCAAATAAAAATACTGTTTAAACTAATTATAAAAAACAAAATATTCACATTCTTATATTTTGATAGAGAGATGAATCGAAATCATATACAGCACATAAGTTCCGCATTTTCACCATTGAAGAAAGTGGAAGAACTGTAAGTATTTTGCATGCATTAATTACCTGGTGACAGGTACACGCAAGGTATATAATTTACCTGGCGACATGTACATTTTAATGGAAGATGGTACCTACAAATGTTGTCTCAAGACAACTTTATAAGAAATTTATTTACAGAATGAAAGTTAAAATATTATAATATACAATGTACATTTGTACAAGAAACAGCAAATATTTAAGAATACAAATGTCAGGAAATTCAAAGGTATATAAAAAAAAGTACTTGCAATCTTCATTATGATTGGCAAATCAGTAATATATAAACAGTATATATGTTGTTATTCTAGAATTGCTTTAATCACATATATTATATATTTTTTTATTCAATATTAAAATCAATAGATATCAGAACACGTCTGACTTTGAATGCTATTAAATTTTATTTCATTGCTTTTTCAGATTTTTAAATAATAATGTTATTTCAACTATTGAAGATAACGCATTCGAAGGACTCAACATTTTATATAATTTGTAAGTGTTTTAACAATGTTCTTTGTTCTTTTTTTTATTAATATATTATGATTACATTTTTATTGATAATGAAATGATAAATGTATGTTATTTTTCTTTTTCTTATTTTATGTCAGAGTTTTTTTTTTTTTAAATAATGATCGTGTAAATCTTTTGTCTACAGTTACAGTTTTATTGCACTTTACAGTTAGAGTTTTGTATATTTGAAATGTATCTTTAAAACTGTAAATGTTTTTTTTCTGTATTGTGTCTTAACTGTTTAATTTGTTTTGATTAAATCTTGCCTGTCCAGTGTGAAGCTTTTTAAGTATAGTCAAAGGTTTTTTTGTCTCGTCACAGACAGATGAATCGTAACCAGATACAACATATAACCCCAGCGTTGCGCTCTCTGGTTGACTTGCAAAAACTGTAAGTAAATAAAACCTTAATATCAAATTCTTCGATTTACATTGTAAAGTCTTAATATTCATTATACAGAATTGTGGTTATAATATAATGTCCAATTTTACCTTGTTTGGAAGTGACGTCATTGTATGCTTTTTAGTTATGAAGGATACAGAATGACTATCGTTCCGTTCTGATCTTAAAATGCGCCAGCCATGTTTCGTTCCACTTCGTCTAATAAAATGGTTTGTATATTTTAGCTGGCAAGGGTGTTCTGATCTCTTTTAATGAGGACTGAGTTGGCCAAACCAGATGTCCAAGAGAATACGCTAAAACATGGCATTGCTTTTTTTTTTAACTGAATATACTTTGTACATCAATATGGCAGATCCCCGCCACCCCCAAGAATTTTGGCAATTGTCCTTGTGTTCACTTTCAGAATTCCCAACAAATATTTGTATGTGGTAAAACTATGCTTTGCCCCCTCGTGGTGTTCCCCAGGCTACGGCTGTGGGATTTCATTGTTGGGGTTGGTTTCTCTCCTAGGTCATTTCTTCTAAAACATAATTCTGCCTATGCAGGAGAACCATGATCCGAATTAGTTAATAGATCTTGTCTTTCTGGCAGATCTCGCTTTCACAGACGATTTATTTGTTCTTTTCCGTTGAGTTTTGAGTTTTGCTATCTATTTCTTATTATAGAAACTTTATTTAGTCATGTTGTAAGTTTTGCATTCTGTTTATGTTAACATAAAAATAAAAATGA
>JAUMGZ010014558.1:0-10085 GCA_032359645.1 Pododesmus macrochisma | reverse complement strand
AGAACGTTAAGGTCGGATCCATCGATCAATCAACATCCAAGAGTAAAATTTTAATATGGCTATTTATTAATCTACATAGACAAACTGCAATTTCAGGTGACCGTTAAGGCCCATGGGCCTCTTGTTACACTTAATACAAGTTATCGTTACACCCTATAGAGGTGTGTAATCTATATAAATTTGAGTAACCTCCCTTTTCATCAGAATGATGGCCCTCTTCAACTATTCCATGGGAGTTACAAAAAAGGTGTTAGTATAACTGATGTCATGAAATACATAACTTGATGGAAATGGGGGGTATAAGTTAGCCATCCTGGCTACAGCTCTTGTTTCAACTCCTCAGTCAGTAAGTCCACACATTAAGGGGTTCTTATAGAAGCCATAGAAAATGACACATTTTATAAAAAACATAACAAATATTTTGATAAGTCATAATTAATGAAGTGATACAAAAATCTTACTTCGCAAACAGGTTTTAGTGCAGATGAATATCAACTGTGAAAATAACAGTTATTTTCAAGAGTAAGAGAAGAATGATCTAAAGGATATTTCTCTATATTTCACAGGTATAAATGTAATACATTAGTCTATTTGAAACCTTAAAAGGAAACATTTGAAATATAAGTAGGTTTCAATAAAACTTTGCAAAATGTAGTTAATTTATCAAACTTACCTAATTGAAGATTGAATTCATAAATTTTGTCAATAAATAAACATTTCATATCTTTTTCCTACGAGTATGTTGGAGGGATACCTTCATTTACTTGTTACCAGGATATACCCAAAACATGTTTATGTATCAAATAGGTGCAGTTCTAATTGACAAAAATTGTGAACTTAACTTCAAGTAAAAGTTTTTTATGTTCACTGTGTAAGTGAGGTAACAAATATTTTAACTTGTTATGAGTGACTGTTTGAAATACTTCATTGAAATTTTATGATGTGCCTTATAATATGGCAACAAGTATGATTGATCATACATTTGAAAATAAATATTTGATTACTTAATATAATGTTGAGAATCGATGTACATTTGTAATTATCTGCTATTTTTGCAACAATTTTTTATACCAAATATTTTGGATTTACAATTATGTTAATTATTGTTACTTACAAAATCAATTAGGTGTTTGTTAGTGGTTATTGTTGTTCTAACATTTCCTACTAAATGTTTATTGATGTTGAACGAAATAACATTCCAGATCCATTTACAACCTTGACAACCCAGAGAAGTATATATTTATATCTTTATATTAAATCTTTTATGATAATTTTTTTATTAAATTGTAAATGAAAATTGTTTAATCAAGAATAAAATATATTCAATTTATAGTATGTTATTTTGAGTTTTTTCGTCCACCTAGACGAAGTCTAAGTCGACTTTTCCTATACCAATCTGTCTATCGTCGTCCATTGTCGTCGTCAGTGTCAGTAGTTAACTTTTACATTTCTAGTCCATCTGGACCAAAGGTCCAAGGTGGACTTTTCTCATACTTTTCACATTTTCGACTTCTTCTCCTAAACCACTGGACCCATTTCATTCAAACTTGGTAGGAAGTATTCCTAGGCAAAAGGAATTCAGATTATTTCAAATGAAGGGGCTCAGCCCACAGGGGGCACCACAAGGGGGCCAAAAGGGGGGAAATTTGTCAAAACTTCAAAAATCTTCTTCTAATAAACTAGAAGGCCTAGAGCTTAATGTTTTGGTATGTAGTGACTTTAAGGCATGGTGAACCAAGTTTGTTCAATGCTTGACTCTGGGGTCAAAAATGGGTTGGTTACGCTTTTGTAGGTCAAAGTTCAACCCTATAGCAAATATGTTAACTATTCACATTTTTGACTTCTTGTCTAAAACTACTTGACTAATTTAATCCAAACTTGGTAGAAGTCATCCCTGGGGAAGGGAATTCAGATCTGTTCAAATGAAGGGGCTCGGGTTGTAGGGGGCGCCACTTTAGGGTCCGAAAGGGGGAAAATTTGACAAAATTTCAAAAATCTTCTATTAAACTAGAAGGCCTAGAGCTTAATGTTAGGTATGTAGTAACTTTGGGGCATGGAGAACCAAGTTTGTTCAAGGCTTGACCCTGGGATCAAAAATAGGTTACACGTTTTCGGATCAAAGTTAAACACTATAGAAAGTAGTTCCCTATTCACATTTTTGACTTCTTGTCCAAAACTACTTGACTATTTTAATCCAAACTTGGCAGAAGTCATCCCTGGGGGAGGGGAATTCAGATCTGTTCAAATGAAGGGGCTCAGGTTGTAGGGGGCAACACTTTGGGGTCCGAAAGGGGGGAAATTAGACTGAAAATTTGACAAAATTTCTAAAATCTTCTTATAAATCAGAAGGCCTAGAGCTTAATGTTTTGCTACGTATTAATTTTAGGGCATGGAGAACCAAGCTTGTTCAAGGCGTGACTCTTGGGTCAAAATTTGGTTACACGTTTTGGGGTCAAAGTTCAACACTAGCAAATATGTTAACTTTTTACATTTTCGACTTCTTCTCCTAAACCACTGGACCAATTTTATCCAAACTTAGTAGTAAGTAACTCTAGGGGAAGGGAACTCTGATTTGTTCAAATGAAGGGGCTATGCCACTTTAGGGGCCGAAAGGGGGAAAATTTGACAAAATTTCAAAAATCTTCTAATAAACTAGAAGGCCTAAGGCTTAATGTTTGGTATGTAGTAACTTTGTTGCATGGAGAACCAAGTTTGTGCAAGGCTTGACCCTTGGGTCAAAAATAGGTTACACGTTTTGGGATCAAAGTTCAACACTATAGCAAATAGTTTTTACCTATTCACATTTTTGACTTCTCGTCCAAAACTACTGGACTAATTCATCCAAACTCTGTAGAAGTCATCCCTTGGGGAAGGGGGCCTAAAGGGGAAAAATTTGACAATTTCAAAAATATTCTTTAATAAACTAGAAGGCCTATGGCTTAATGGTTTGGTATATCTTTAATTTTAGAGCTTGTAGAAATAAGTTTGTTTAAGGCAAGACCATGTGGTCAAAAGTATTCAAATGCCAAATATATACTATAATAGGCCTATTTCAACCAGATAGACTTTAAAGCCCAAAAGCCCAATGGGCCTCTTGTTAAAAAACCTCTCAAAAGTAGCAATTTTGACAAAACTTGCTGTGAATGGTCTTTGCATGTTCCTCTTTCAGAACTGGGTTCGATTTTGCCGAATTCCATCCAATATGGCCGTCGTAGCTTCTCATAGACTGAGACATTTTCGATTTTTGTCAAGAACTGAAGGTCAGATTTTTAAGAAACTTGATGTACAAGTTTCCCTCTACATGGTCCACTTTCAGATTTGTGTCCGATGTTTGCGAAATTCATCCAATATGGATACCATGGCTTCTGATTGGCTGATTTATTTTTGTTTTCTTGTCAAGTACCGTTAATCAAATTTTCATGAAACTTGATGTACATGTTCCTTGCAAAGTCTATTTTCAGAATTAGTATCCAAAGTTGCCTAACTCCATCCAATGTGGCCGCCAAGGTTTCTGATTGGCTTCGACATTTTTGAATTCTTGTCAAGAACTGTTGATTAGATTTTCACGAAACTTGATGTAGATTGTTCCTTGAAAATTAGTTTACAGATATTCTTGCATTGTTAAGACGTTAAGACCAAATAGGCCTCTTGTTGGTTTTGAGTCCATCTGGACCAAAGGTCCAAGGTGGACTTTTCTCATACAAATCCTGTCAGTCATCCGTCTGTTGTCAAGTTTTCACATTTTCGACTTCTTCTCCTGAACAACAAGACCTATTTTATCCAATTTGGTAGGAAGTATCCCCATGGCAAGGGAATTCATATTTGTTCAAAAGAAGGGGCTCGGCCACTAGGGGCCCAACAGGGAAAATTTGACAAAATTTCAAAAATCTGTTTCTTATTAACTAGAAGGCCGATGGCTTAATATTTTGGTATATAGTAGCTTTAGGTCATCTTGAACCTACTACGTTCAAGCCCTGACTCTGGGGTATAAAAAGGTTATGCTTTTTGGGGTCAAAGTTCAGATTCAGATTTGTTCAAATGAAGAGGCTGTGCCACCAGGGGGCCAAAAGGGAGGCAATTTGTCAAAATTTAAAAAATCTCAAAAAAGAGCAGAAAAGGTGCTTGAAATTAGGACCTACATAAAAGGTAGGTCGCTACTCGGCATAAAACTTATAGATATTTACAGTGAAGTGTGCGACAGTTATGGAGAGGTTCAAATGTTTCACAGGTCTATTTGTAGGTGGGTAGCTAAATTAGGGCTGGACAGCAGCAACTTAAAGATGCTGCTCGCCCAGGTCGTCCTGCAACAACTACATCTAAAAGCAACAACGAAAAAATCTGCAATATCCTTTAAAAAAAAAAAAGATGCTCGATACACCGTGAGGCAATTAGCCCGGTTGACAAACTTATCGTAAGCAAGAGTTCATGGTGTTCTTTCGAAGCTTCTAAAACTTAGAATTATAAATGCAACCCCATTTGTTAACAGATGAACAGAAGAAAGCCCGTGTTGTAAATGCAAAAAATATTCTGAAAATGTACCCTTAATATAAAAAAGGCTTTCGACAATTTAGTGACTGGTGATGAGACCTGGATTTAATATTTTGAACCAAAGCGGAAGTGTTCCAAACGAATTTTGGCCACTAGAAATACGTGACGCCCAAGTATTGCCAAGCGATTACGCACGGTGAACAAGGTTTTGTATATAATTTTTTTCGATAAGAAGAGTCTCGTCATGCAAATTCCGGTGCCAAAAGGCAGAACGACCACAGGAAAGTTCTATAAAAACGTTGTTCTGAAAAAATTAAAGAACTACTACAAAATTCGCCACCCGAAAACGGGACTCCGGTACCTCCGACTTTTGCATGATAATGCACCCGCTCACAAGACACGCATTAATTTGTAACCGAGTTTTTGGAGTCAGAGAAGGTAACGGTCCTCCCACATCCTCCGTATTCACCAGATTTGGCCCCTTGCGACTATTTTCTCTTTCCCAAATTCAAATAGCATCTATCTGAAAAGAAATACAAATCGAGAAATGCCCTAGGATCTTGCTGTTTATCAGTATCTGAAAAGTGTCCCCATTGAAGAGTATGAACTGTGCTTCCAAAAGTTGATTGACCGGCTCAAAGGGTGTATTGAGGCAGATAGAGAGTATTTTGAAGGTCAGAGCAAGTTCAAATGATCAAAATATTTGTAGTATAGGAGAAGCAATACAAGTGACATTATTTTTGGAACACCCCTCGTATTCAACAGATATGTTAACTTTTCGCATTTTCGACTTCTTGTCCAATACTACTGGACCAAATCCATTGAAACTTGGTAGAAGTTATCCAAAAGGGATTGGGTTCAGATTTGTTCAAATGATGGAGGTCAGTCCCTAGGGAGCACCACTAAGAGATAATTTGACAAAATTTCAAAAATCTCGGAAGACCTAGTACGTAATGCTTTGGTATGTAATTACTTTAGGGCATTAGGGTCAAAGGTATTCAAATGCCAAAAGTTTAACTTATAGGACTTTCTCATCCAGATGGTAAGGCTCAACGGGCCTCTTGTTTTTTCTCTTAATGTTTCAGGAAAGAAGAATGACTTAAAATATATGTCACTTTCAGAGAATTGCTGAAAATAGCAGTTCCGAATTCTCGCTATTCTTCAATTTAGACTTCAGAGAATTCATAAAACTACCTTGAAAATCAGTTTCATGAGATATTGGCTAATCATAAGTCTGTTGTTTCTTCCTTTGGCATATTGTTAAAGGAGGACAACTCTGATATTCCTGCTCTGTAATGGATTTCCAAACTGCTCAAAAATCCATACAAACAAAGGTTTATAGCTGGATCTTCAAAATGCTCTACCAAACCTCTTCCCAAAGCTCTTACGCTTATACTCACATTTATTAAAGATGGTCTGCTGTCATAGTCTGCAGTCATATTGCGATCTCGCATATTCACGTAGTGGAGTGAATCAGATGTAGATACTCAAAGACTCAAAAGACCTTATTGAAAATCTAAAATTACAATCGCTATCATCCATGTCATTCATCAAAACATACGACTTCTCCACACTTTACACTACTATACCGCATGCTAAGTTAAAATCTAGATTCAAAGATCTCGTATGTCATGCTTTTATGGGTAAAACAGGCAATCGCAGTTATAAATTCGTTATAGCTAAGGACACGACTGCATACTTTGTCAAAGGCGATTCGGACGCAAAACAAAAATACACTGAATGCATAGTTTTCTTATCGAAAACGTATGTGTTGAATTTGGAGGCCAGGTTTTCCAGCAGACTATTGGAATTCCCGTTGGGACAAACTGCGCACAGCTTCTGCCGGACTTATTTCTCTATTCATATAAGGCAGAGTTTATCCAAAAGTCACTCTGTTCTGAGAGAAATACTTTGGCGTCTTGTCAATGAAGAATAATCATTTTGGTGATTACGTGGACTTATATATCCTCCGGAACTCGAAATAAAAGAGACACTACTGACACCGAATTTTCTGCCTCATACTATGACCTCCTACTAAAAATCGACACGAATGGTACCTTTTCCACTAAACTTTATGACAAACGTGCCGACTTCAGTTTTCCCATAGAAAACTTCCCGTTCTTAGATAGCAACATACCCACCTTACCTGTTTATAGAGTTAATGTGTCACAGCTAATTCGTTATCAAGAGAGTGTTCTCACTACCACGACTGTGTTACTAGAGGATTGCTGTTGACATCCAAGGTTTTGAGGCAGGGTTATACACAACCCAGACTTCGGTCTGCTGTCAGGAAGTTTTATGGCCGCCATTATGATACAGTTGGGAGATTAGTCTGTTTCTGATATAATTATAGACATAATCCCTACGTCAAAGTTTGAATTTCTCTACGTTATAGTTTGAATTTCTTAACTACCAGTAATTAATTTTGCTTCATACTTGCCTGTCATCTAAATGAGAGAATTTTTTTATTCGTTGTCGAACTATTTAAACCGCTCTGCTTTCTTGATAATTTTGCTGCTTCTATTCCTCTCCTGTAAATGGTTTTTCTCCTTTGCTCTTTCGTCACCATAGAAATGGCATAATCTTATGGTGACATATGCTTCTAGTTTTTTAATAGATTTCGTGATGTTTCCATTTTTAGTTAATAAATGTTTATTTGGTTCTTTCTTCTTTGTGCATCCGACAGTTTCCTTTTGTTGCCCATGTCCATTAGCTTGCGGCTTTAGAATATCGTCCTGGTTTTTCGCATTTATTTCTTTTACATGTTAACGGTTAAATAGTTGAGTGTTAACAACATATGTCATAGTGATTCCTAACTAAGAAATAGACTGTACACGATGAATCTCATTTCTCTCCAGCCACATAATACATGACGCTTATTCATTTACTAAAAGACATTCAATTATCTTTTATTTTTTTGAAATAAAACAAACGCCATAATTTGATATTATGACGTCGTATTTCTAGTTATCCAGACATTTGTTCCTCTAAGTCTTGTCTATTCTCAATTATTTTCCCATGGACGTCCATTTAGGACGGTTCATCGCAGCTGTCCCTCATAGATGTTTGATATTTTCTATCCCTTACATATTTGTTGAATTCTGAGGTAAGGTTTTTTCATTAGACTACATAGAATGTTTCTGGTCATTGAATAATAAGCACTCGGATTACACATCCTCCAAAACTCAAAATTAAAGACACTACCGACTCTTTGCCTCAAACTAAGACCTTCTAAAAATCAATATGAATTGTACCTTTCCCACCAAACCTTGATAACAAACGTGATGACTTTAGTTTTCCCATCGTCAACTTCTCGTTTTTATATAGCAGCATACCCACCTCATCTACTTGTGATGAAAATTTGTTAGAGCTAATTCGATATTCAAAAGCTTGTTCTTACTTCCAGCATCTTATCCCCAGAGGTAGCTGTTGACATCCAAGTTTTTGAGGCAGGGTTATCCATTTCCTAGACTTCGGTCTGTTTCTGCAATTTCATGGCCGCTATCGCAATACAGTACCGAGACATGAGCCTGTTTAAATATACAGATAGAGTCCATTTGTCATAGTTTGAGTTTCTTTATCTTTTTTAAAACCCTATTATTCCAAGTCCATAACATACTTACAGTATGCCTCACAGATGTAAATTGTCAAATATATTATGCGATATACAAAGGTAAGGGCGAATGCTGCTATGTTTAAAACGAATTACATCTTGTTTTAAACATGGAATAATTGTATCTAAACATGTATTTAACTTTGTCATAATGAACAATCCAATAAGTAAATACTATTCTGAAGTTCAACGCACCAGCTTACCAATTTCAACTTAGATATTGATAAGGACGTTCGCTTTGTTTCCTGTTATATATATATGGAAGCATTCGACAGGGTTTGACAGAATAGTACACTTTTAAATTAAATAATGTGACATTGACGAGAAACTCAATGACTGGTTTCAAGGTTATTTAACAATAGAAGACACAAACAAAACTCTTGAAGGTAACAATTCTAAAATGACATCTGTACCTAAAGGCTACATTCTTTGACCGTTTCGCTTCTGTTTCATGAATGATCTTACTAATGGCATTATGCCCTATTGATACATCTCTCTCTCTCTCTCTCTCTCTCTCTCTCTCTCTCTCTCTCTCTCTGTTATATTTGAAGATTCAAATGACCTTTGTCCGTAAACGCTCATAATGATGGCCTGTTCATGAAACACAAGAAAAAGTGTGTTTGTTGATAGTCCTTCTAATTCAGTTGGCATTCTTCCTAATTTTAAACTAATATCATAACTGTGTGTTCTTAAACAAACATAAAAACGTTGATATTGAAACAAATATTATAATGGGTTGTCCTTAAAACGAAAATAAAAATGGTTTGTACTTTCCACAGTATGTGTCAGTTAAAACTTCAAATAAATAACTCCTAATTGGCATTGTTCGTATTCCTTTATGTTTAAATGACAATAAAATGTGAACAATGTGTAATACAATTTTATTTCATTATTTTATTGTCACACTTAACACCAACAAAAGAAAGTAATTTATATAAAACAATGTTATTGTTTACTTCAAAAAGTCTACATGTGATGTAAATATGAATGACAATGCGCCTGTCAATGAAATGTTGTCGCAGTGTCATGCCATATACAGGATTGTTTATGATACAACAGGATGGGTGGAACCAACAGAACAAGGAACACTGCATGACAACCAAACAAAAGCCGCATCAAACAACCCAGCACAGGATAAACAGAAAATGATTGACGTCACAGCAATACTCAGACCGACTTAGGACGGTCACTTGGTACACAAAGTCAGGGGCGTGGTTAAAAAAACTTAATAACTTAAAATAAACTGCATTGCATCATCTATATAACCAACCGCCCACATCAATTCATTGCACTGTCAGTCATCTCTACAACCAACCGCCCACATCAATTCATTGCACTGTCAATCATCTCTACAACCAACCGCCCACATCAATATTGCACTGTCAATCATCTCTACATCCAACCGCCCACATCAATATTGCACTGCCAATTATCTCTACAACCAACCGCCCACATCAATTCATTGCACTGTCAATCATCTCTACAAGAAGTGGAGAATATTTCACTGCTGGTTGTTCTGTATAACGGAAATTGACCTTTGTTGCTCTTACTCATAAAGTTTATAATAAACACAAGCACATGGTGTATTTACTGCTCAAGGTTTCATTGAAAAAAAGTATAAAGACAGCCTTCATCAATACAATAATTAAGTTACATGCACAGTGAAGATTGGTAAACATGCTGACATACCTTGCATTGAATAAGTATTGTATGTAATCCAAGTAATCATACACCATAAAATAATCCTATTCAGTGGATAACTACCATTGTTTGTACATATATTTAGAAGAACTAGTATCCACACAACTGTATCAGTGGATTTATGTTTCTACATGAAAAATACACATTTTAATTTAACCCATTTATGTCCCACTGACACCGACTTTTCTGCCTCATACTTAGACCTTCTACTAAACATCGACACGAATGGTACCTTTTCCACTAAACTTTATGACAAACGTGACGACTTTAGTTTTCCCATTGT
>JAUMGZ010014557.1:0-20192 GCA_032359645.1 Pododesmus macrochisma | reverse complement strand
TCAGTGTCAGTATAATGTTACCGAGTGAATTATCAAGTCCATGAGTCTGCGGTGTGATATTTTAGTGATTGCAGCATTATAAAGTCGCCATAAGTGCGCGCTGTCACAAGCAGACACCGTCTCAACATAACCTAATCATGAGTTAAAAGGGACAACAAACCACAATAAAACAAACAAACAATCGTTTACGACAAATTAAATGGACTAAAAGGCTTAAACGAAGAAAATTAATGAGGAAAATTAGAGCTGTAATGAAATATGTCAGCCAAAGTTTCTTCTTAGCATAAGTAAATCAAGACTTTAAGTTGCGTTTTATTGAATGTATGTTGTCGCATAGTTTTGTTCTCATAGCAAATCACTTTAGGAGTGGAAACAACAACATGTAAATTCAAATGCACAGTAAATGCTACGAGATTATCATATACAACTACACAGACAGTTAGGAAATGTATCGTCTACCACATATAAAGTGGTGTATGCAATCTCAAGTATTAAACAAACATAACTAGCTGATATCGATTATTTTAAACATTTGGATTCTACCTATACACAGCTCGCATTTAAGGACATATTAAAAACGTTAATATGACGAATAATAAACATGATAAAATGAATACAAATATCTTTTATTTTAAAACATTTTTAAACACTTACGTTGTAAAATAATACAAATCTGTAAACTGAACCATGCCTCCGATAAATATAATATGTAGAAGTGTGTTCGAATGTACGCATACTCCAAACAATGTACTTCTAACACAGTGTATGTATTCATATATGAGCCGTTTACAAGACGAGTTAACTGAAGCTTAGTGCAGTGACATGCGTATTACATATACAGGCTACCCCAAAATATATGACCAGTTCTTTGTAAAGATAGCACATGCATATAACTGCCAACACACGACATAACTTCAATATAAAACTTCATAACATGAAAGTAGTAAATCGAAAAACCAAGACGATATTCTAAAGCCGTATGTCCATGGACATTGGCAAACAATAAGAAAACGTTGGACGCACACAGAAAAAATAACCAAACATACATATATTAACGAACAGTGGAAGCATCACGCACTTCTATTCAAAACCTAGGAGCGAAACCAGGTGATAGCGATATGGTAAGCGTTTCCTGCTATATATGTGTCACCCACCGTAATGCTTCCGTGGCATGCCGGTGTATGGTAACCCTGTCCACTGTTTAAAAAAGAAGCAGGTGTCACTAAAAGAATAAGTCACTATTATGGAGACGAACGAGCAAAGGAGAAAAGGTATTTCCACACACATTCCAATTGGCTTTGTAGCTTTGATTTACCGAGGTCTTATCATTCTTATTTAGAGATTCATTTTCTTTTGAGCATCCATTATTGCTGCGGTGCTAGACATGAAATATGGGACAAGGGTACATCACACAGTGTATCGGCTCTTTCCTCTTATATATATTGCTTTTCTCGGTGGTATATTTCAGTTTAAAATTGTGCATATAAATTGAAAAGCATTAATTGATGTATAAAGTCACCGCTCTGCTTTCATGATAATGTTGCTGCGTCTATTCTTATCCTGCTAATGGTTTTTCTCCTCTGCTCTTTCATTACCATAGTAGTGGCATATTCTTATGGTGACATATGCTTCTTTTTTAACAGTGGAAAACGTTGAAATACATCGCAATGACTCGGAAGCATCGTTGCGGGTAGAACATTTGTTTGAGGAAACGCTTACCATATCGCGAACACCTGGTTTCACGTCCAGTTTTTTTAATATAAGTTCGTGATGTTTTCTTTTTTAGTTCTTATTTGTTCTGTGTGCGTCCCACGTTTTCTTATTGTTTGCCAATGTCCGTGGACTTACGGCCTTAGAGTATCGTCTTGGTTTTTCGATTTATTATTCTTTTTCTATACAAATAGATTGGCAGTGTTAAGTTATTTTTTGAAACCGTACACTGTTTAATTGTAAAATCTAGAGTATTTCTATACCTGACAAGTCCCCAATAAATAATGAGACTCCATATTTTAAGACCAAAATCCTGGTCATCATGTGTAATCTCCCCCATACAAATTCTGATTTTCCCTATTATTTCTGACTAAAAAACAAATCTCCCTCTGCAGTGAACAAATCTCCCCCATTCGAGGTTTTGAAGGTGTTGCATGTACCGTATTCGTTCTAATAAACGCCTGGTCTCTAATAATCGCTCACCCCCCTATTTGACGCCCAAACTAGTGACTTTCCCTCCAGTGGATTTTGACAAACCTCTAATAGTCGTTTATTTCCATTAAACGCCCATCCCTACTTTTAAAGTCGTACCTGTTCTATTTAAAGCCAAGGCGTTTATAAGAACAAATACAGTATATATTGTCGAGGTGCAACAAATGAATAATCAGAATATGAAATTGTAACCTGTAATCAATAAAGAGTCAAACGCCCATCAGTATACATTTTAATGACAGATTTTCGTGTCTATCATTTTACTGTCTTGTGAATCCATCTATTTACTGACTTATGAATGAGGAAGTCTATAATCAATACCATATGATGGTGACATATGGCCAAGTATAAAAGATACACAGTTGTTCTCGTTTTAAACATTTATTCCATCAATAATAATCAACAATACTTAGACACTTACACATTCGAGGTATTGTGTATTGACGCAATATATTCTTCATTTGAACATTTACCTTCTGTGTTTAACTTAAACTGTAACAATAGTGCAATGTTTTTTGTAACAAAATCTATTTTGAAATGTATTTATATTAAAGATGAATCTTTAAACTAAAAGTTGTAACCATACAGTATAAAATCAAGCTTGTAAAAGTTGCAACCATATACTTATTTAATCAAGATGGCTATGGAAATGTCATTGTTGAATAACCTCAGTTAAATCATTAACATTACAAAACCATGAGACTTATCAAATAGACTGCATTAAAACAGCATGAAATCTATCTCTGTGAGTCAGAAATGTGAACATAATTGCATTTGTTTATTCGTAATTTATGATTTTTTCTTCTCAAATATTCAATCAAATAAATTTAAATGATACCTAAATACACCTCACTAAAAATGCTATAAACATGTTGTTTTTCATGTTTTACGAATTGTGTAGTTACGTTTTCCTTGTTTGATCATTGTACAAACATTATAATTACATCGTTCTTGTTTAAAATTGTATGAACTGTTTGAAAATTAAATTATTATGCAATAACTGATAATTTTGTAGAGTTTTATATGAAATAGCAACAACAACAACAAAAAATTATAATAATGAAAAAACAATCACATGATTATTTCCTATAACATATTTTTTTTTTAAATTAACAATATAAAAGAACATGAATATCACAAAAAAAAATATATATGTACATTGTATATCTTAAAACAAAATGAATGTTAAATAACAACAGTTTATTATCACAACAGAAATATTGTCTATATAACTTCTATCAATTTGTTAATCATTAAACAGGTTCTACATGCATAATCATGTTAATACAAACAATGCCATGTATTTTTTAAAGTGTTTTACACCAATTTTACAGACAAAAAACATTGATACAGAATGGAATGTCTCGCATCATTTAATCTATCCCCTGAAGTAACCTAAATCACACATCAAGTACACAGAATCATTGCCTTATATGGACATGCTCCACAATCAATAACATGATGTCTAACACAAACACAATCGTCAGCCCCTTATTATGAAGTATTGTACAAAATATCTTCAGAAGAAATCTTGTATTTGAATCATAAATCACATGATCGATTACTGAAGTTATATGGAACTGCACTATCTTTATCAGTAAATAGTTCTGCAAGATGAATTAAAATATAAGAATTATACCAAAGAATTAATGAAACAAAGTATATCAACCATTTGTGGAGTGTACACTTTGATGTAAGGGATTTAGTCAACGTATAAAATTGTTGATGACATTTTTGTTTTCCTTAATGTAAAGGAAAAATTCAACCACAGTAAATATCAATTTTTAAACATGTTTCATCAAATTTAATTTTTTTTCTATAGTGAGGCTCAAATTAACAAAATTAAAACTTATTTAAAGGTCAGACTTTACTACTGTTAATATACGATGATACCTTTTGTACTATGATTCAAAATATGAGACAGCTTTACACTGGGAATTAAGCAAACAAATTCAAAACTTGCTTTTTTACATAATTTATAATCATCAGTTTTATTGTGTCGTATGAAAAAATGTTAATAACCAAAGCTTAACTTAGAACCCAACAAAACTACATGTATTTAAAAAAAAAGAAAAAAAAGGAGAAAGATTCTGTTTTTTCTTATTGAATAGTTCTCTACCTTTGGAGAAATTTAAGATATTTTCCAGCTATTTAATATTCTGTATAAAACAACATGCATATAAATGGCAGTGGATTTCTTTACTTCAAATGCTGTAATTACAATATCAATTTTTAAAAACAGATTTTTACATACCAAACTTGGTAAATGTGCCATTTTAGTCCATATTCATTCAAACGTACACATTTATAGATATATTTATAAATAATATAACTTTATTCATCTTGATTAAAAACATAAACTGAAATTGTCTTTTCATAAACAAATAATGCAACTTTTATTTTTCACTTCATTATTAAACAGGACATTGACATCTTAACATGCAACCTAGAATGATCTTGACCAGATTGATATTTTTATGAAAATTTCAGATAATGAACCAATTGGTTAACCGTTTAAATGCATAACATGGTACATGGTACAAAGCTTTTTTAGTTACTATTAGAATTCCTAAAGACCAATGTTTGAAAGTATGTATCATCATCAAATCACTTTGTAGGGTTGCCATGTCACAAAGCATACCATTATCACCTTACAGTTATGAGCAAGTTTGACAACAGATAAAAAGTTAAGTAAAATAACATATAAATATTGATAAAAAATAAAAACTTAACAACAAGAAAATAAATGGGACATAAGTTTTGACATGACAATATTATCAATCTTCATGCGAACATCTCATGGTTGATAAAGCTATAGCCATAGATATTGATAAAAACTTATCGTAACTCAGAAAAAATTACATCGGTGAAATTATTGAAGGATTTCAAAAAACTTAAATAAAAACTGATATGCTGTAAAATAATATCAAAATAGCTTTCAATAAAACAATATCTACATACTATATTCACATGACAGGAAGTATTGGACTATGAAGGAATAACACAAACATCATATTAATGTCACATGACAGGAAGGAATAACACAAACATCATATTAATGTCACATGACAGGAAGGAATAACACAACCATCATATTAATGTCACATGACAGGAAGGAATAACACGACCATCATATTAATGTCACACGACAGAAGGAATAACACAAACATAGTATTAATGTCAAATGACTGGAAAAAATGACTGAAACATCAGATTTCATACAGTCACATGCCAGGAAGTATGGCTGAATAACTCAACACTTTTTTGTAGAATGGTACTGGTTTACATCAAGCACGTATGTGCTGTACTGCATATTACCATACATTTAGTTCAATGTTAAATTTTATGCATAAACCATGAAGAATTAATTTCACTTGTTTTGGGGAAAATATTTTTTAGGTCAATTACATAGCATATACAAAAATAGTATTTATCATTTATTAACCAAAACAAATATAACAGTACATGTACATGACAAATTTATAAGGCTGTATTGATTGCTACAAAAATTGAGGAGCATTACGTCAAACTGAGAAAGCTGGTCTTTGGTGAGATAAAACATATTTGGTGATAACTATCTTCTTGAGATAACAGTGTTCTCCTTTTAGCACCATGGTACTATAGTTTGACTCATGGTGCTATATATTGTTGAATTGTCATCATGTTTTATAGGTGCCATGGTGCTGTACTTTTGATGACATTGTGCTTTGGCTTGGTTTTGATCAATCCCAATATTATTTGAATTGTGTAGGGAGAGCACTGGATAAACAATCTTTGGTGAGATAACAACCACTTTTTCAGATACTAATCTTGTTGAGATAAACAATCTTGCTGGGGTAACTAACCATTCATGAGTTATTATATAAAATTAACTTTAGTGTAGTAAGTATTACATACTCTCTAATGTTTATATATCACTTTGCACAGATGTACTGGCATGTATGCTCTATGAAATCACAAACTTTATTTGGGTTTAATTTTCATATTTACTTCATGTGTTTTACATGATTTAAGAAGCACAAGACTTCATACTACAATACTCTATGTGACAATTACAATTAGTATTTCATAAAGCACAAAACATATATTGATACTTATAACCAATACATAGCTAATTTCTTTTTTAAATCTTATTGTGAACTAGAAAAAAAATGCTGATCAACATTATCGCATTTATTCAGTCCAAGGCAATTTAAGACTTATTACTACGACAATTACTTTAAAACTTGATGTGGAAGGTGGATCAAAGTTTTTCTTTTTCAATACATTAGAAATTGTTTGCCCATTGGCCCTTATATTTCTGATAGTGTTCTTAAAATATACAACTCATATACCATCTACCAAATTATCTTAAATAAAAGTTGTAAGACTATTTCACTTTTATTTCTGGCCCCTAAAAATCAATTTTTTACCATAAATTACTGTTTTCCCGCCAAAATTTCAAATGCTTATATCTCAAAAATGAGATCATTGACCTATCCATATTTTTGCATACATGAAAAGCATTTATGTCAATTGACTTAAAAAATGAAAATCAGCCAATCTGTAAGACTTTTATTCCCAGTAGCGGTCTTCCTTAGTGGTGATCTTTTTTGAACAAATATGATTTTTGACAAAAATAAAGATTTTAACATGAATCATATTCATTAATCTTTAATTATGACTGACATAATGATATTTTAATTTTAACACACATGTATGCAATAAACACAAACAAAACATAAATAGTTAGTTTAATAGTTTGGCATGGCAAAAAAGCTGCCTAATGGATGACATAAAGATCATTGTTTAATTAAAACCAGAGATTCCTTTAGAATGGTAAAAATTTAGTACATGAACAACTGGTGGTCATACATATTAAAAATTGCACTTAATATAGTTGATATTGCATTTTTATCCTGCTTTATGTTTAAATCTGGTGAAAAGCTATATTTGTCCATAAACACCAAAATATTTCTACTATGATGAGCAACTTTTTTTTCAATTATAATTATGAATAAAATATGTTTTTATTAATGTGCAAGTAATGCAAGTTGACAAGTATTCTAAACATTAGCTCTGAGACTACTTATCTGAGAACAAACATCATGCGCCATTTCCTATCTTAAGTCATTAAAAACACTTGTTTACAAGAAACAAAAAGTAGAAATGTCTTTTTAATACTTGAAGTGCTTAAATATACAAGACGACTGCACGCTAAACTTCATATCCAAAGTGAAACGTTAACTGGCAGTGAGGAATCTGAGTTACAGAACTGCTGGGTACCGTTTCAAAAACCATGTGTAACTAACAAGTGGTTGTAACTAGATACGTATATGTAAACTGGGTGTATGTGTATCTCTTACAACCGTTTCAGTAGTTACGTTTACGTAACTTACAAACACTGGTGACGTATATTCATACACACAGTATGTCTCCCGCGCAAAATGGAACTCTTAAAAGCTGGAGACTGGCAAACTTGTAAACTAATATTCATTTTGCAGATTCCTTTATTTTTCTATAATTATATTTTTAAATTCTTATAAATTGTTATATAATAAAAAAAGAAAATTTGCCATAATTATGAAACATTAAATGTATTGAAGAAATTATTTTAAACGTGTTAATTTATTTTATTTGTAGTCTTGCATTGTTTTAATCCATAGTGTGAACTGTTTATGTTTTCGTAAGCTAATGATTCTTTATAATCAAAACAACAATGCAAAATCTTTCAGAATGCACAAGTCACATTTATAAATACTGTTTATGGCAACAAGGTGGTAAATATTGATGCATGTAAGCTGCCATTTTGTTTTTTTTCATAGAAATACACTCATTTGTAAGTTACGTACAGACTTACACCACCTCAGACCTAGTGTAAATTACGTACAGTATTTATAAGTACTTGTAAGTTACGCTTGGTTTGTGAAAGGTCCAAAATATTTACACCCAGTTTACCTACAGACTTACAAGTACTTGTAAGTTACACATGCTTTGTGAAACGATACCCAGGTACACAATGTATACTTATAGGATTGAGATTCACTTATTTGTCCCACAAAAATATTATATCATTAACAGAAATATTAAGTACAATTCTTGAAGATTATTAGAATCCTAATCCGAACCATAGTCATCAAAGTTCTCCCCCCTGACTACCTCAGACTGATGGTAGCGCCCTCTACCAGCAAAGTCTTCATTATCTTCAGTGAGTTGAGCAGCCATTGTATGAACAGCTGGTGTTGAAGGAGCTACTATAATTTCTTCTGGAACATCTTTCCCACGTCTTCAATATGAAAATGAAATCAAATTTAAATCTACCTGCATTGTCAACATTTTTGAAAATAAACTAATTTACTTTATAAAGAGACAAGAAGTCACTTAACTCAAATCTCCAAACAATGTTTTGGTAAAATGGTACATTATCAAAGACAAATTGTACAAAAAGAATTCAGCTATATTATGCAAATTAGTTCTACGAATAAAATTTAGTAGTCGCAAACAGAAGTTCCTATATTAAGTAATTCTAATTTGATATTTACCGCCAACATCTCTGAACACCCTCCTTGATCCAGTCATACATGTTAAAATCTGCAATACCTGAAATAGGAAATATCTCTAGTAACATCAAACTCACTAATTCTATATCTCAAGTTATATCAAACTCCCTAATTCTACACTTAAATCAGTGTAATATGGAGGTGTATATTTGTATCTATAATACCTATTAAAAAATAATTAACTGTCTCATTCTAATCAATGTATATGATGGTGTGTGCTTTGTCGGTAATATCTAAAATAGCAAATATTATATATCTTCTAGTAGTAATGCCCCAGTCTTAGTGTCACATTTTGGCCGTGCAGTTGTGCCCTGTTTCTGACCCAACAATTTGCATTTGGGCTGTGTTATGCCTCGCTGCTATCACACTCTAGCCTTGCTGTTGCCACGTTGTGCCTCGTTATTCCAGGTTTACTCACTATGAAGCCACATTCTGCCACGTTTCCAAACATAGCTAAAGGTGGCTGCCAAAACGCGACATTATGACTGAGACATTACATCAAACTTTTTAATTCTATGCTTATATCAGTGTACATGACAGTGTATGTTCTACTTTGTTTTAATTCTATACCTATATCAGTGTACATGACAGTGTATGTTCTACTTTGTTTTAATTCTATACTTATATCAGTGTACATGACAGTGTATGTTCTGCTTTATTTTAATTCTATGCTTATATCAGTGTACATGACAACTGTACATGTCGTTTGAAGGCATACTGTCAAATTTACCCCTTTTGGCCCCGCCCACCTGTCCCCTGGGGGTCAGGTCCTTAATTTGTACAATCTTGAGTCCCCTTCCCCTAAGGATGCTTCCTGTAAAAATTGTACACTTCTTAACGTAATTGTTTACGCCAAAGGAAAAGTAACACCATAGTCTTGCTTTCGCTCGTCGCGGCAAGACAAAAAGAAAAGTAACCAAAATTTATTGGATTACACACCTCTACAGGGTGTGGCAATAAATAGCAGCAAGTGTTGCTTAAATTAGTTCAGTACTTCAGGAGGAGAAGACATACAAAAGTTTTTTTAATAAAGGGCCATAACTCTGTTAAAAAGGGCGGTATTTCAAATTTATATAGATTGTGCAGCTCTGCAGAATGTGGCGATAATTTTTACCAAGTGCTGTTGAATTCAGTTCAGTAGTTAAGGATGAGTAGTTGAACAAAGTTGCACTACAGACGGACACACAGACTGACAGAGGGGTGTAATAACTGGCAACAACCTTTAAGGTCAAACTGTCAAGTGTCAATGGCATGTAAACATCTATCTATGTAATGTATTCTACTGTAGGTTATAATTTTTAGTTTAAAAATATACTGGCTTATCTATTATCTTATTACCTGGAAAGTATCCGGGGCTAGCCTGCCCTATGTACACATACACAATGAGGATAGCTGTGATTTCTCCTAATGCATATGCCCACTGAATAGTGAACATTATTATGAAGCATGTCAGAACCTGGAAAATAAAGCAGGAAAATAATATCTATAATACATACATGTCAAATGCCAATTTTAAGAAACCTATTCACCACAAAATAAACAAGGGGCCCATTGGGCCTTAACATCCATTTGGTTGAAATAGGCATATTATGGTACATACTTGGCATTTGAATAATTTTGACCACAGGGTCATGACTTGAACAAACTTATTTCTCAAAGCTCTACTATTAAATATATACCAAACCATAAAGAACTAGGCCTTCTAGTTTATTAAAGATTTTTGAAATATTGTCAAATTTTCCCCATAAAGTGGTGCCCCTGGGGGCCGAGACCCTTCATTTAAAAAAAATCTGAATTCCCTTCCCTCAGGGATGACTTCTACCAAGTTTGGATGGAATTAGTTTTGGACAAGAAGTAAAAAATGTGAATAGTTAACTATTTTCTATAGTGTTGAACTTTGACCCCATAATGTGTAACCTATTTTTGACCCCAGGTCAAGCCTTGAACAAAGTTGGTTCTCCATGTCCTATAGTTACGAAATACCAAACAATTAAGCTCTAGGCCTTCTAGTTATTAGAAGAAGATTTTTGAAATTTTGTCAAATTTTCTCCCTTTACTGGCATTAGGCTCCAAAGTGTTTCCCCTTGGGGCTGAGCCCCTTTTTTGAACAATCTGAATTCCCTTCCCCCAGGGATGACTTCTACCAAGTTTGGATGAAATTAGTCAAATGCGTAACCTATTTTTGACCCCAGAGTCACGCCTTGAACAAATTTGGTTCTTAATGCCCTTAAGTTACTACTTACCAAAACACTAAGCTTTAGGCCTTCTAGTTTATTAGAGGAAGGTTTTTGACAAATTGTCCCCCCTTTTGGCCCCCTATTGGTGCCCTCTGGGGGGCCGAGCCCCTTCATTTGAACACATCCCTAGGGATACTTCCTACCAAGTTTGGATGAAATTGATCCAGTTGTTTAGCAGTGGTTTAGCAGAAGAAGTCGGAAATGTGAAAAGTTTACAATGACAATGACGACGGACAGGTGATAGACTGGACTTGTATGAGAAAAGTCCACCTTGGACCTTTGGTCCAGATAGACTAAAAGGTAGTCTCATCAACTATCACATTGTCATTTTTAAATTATTAGTACACATATTACGACAGTATGTATAATGTGTATCTGCCTTGAGCTGATGTGGTAAGCCTAGTAAGTAACTGAAATAATATTTAGGAACTCCTACAAATCCATTGTATAAACAGCTTAATGATGCATCTATACATAAGGTAAATAATGCATCAGGTATAGTGTAAGCAAACAACTAATTAGAATGGTGTACACAAATTAACAATGATTACTACTCACCCCAAATAGTGACAGCCAGCGATTACACAAGAAAGAATACCATGAACGAGGCAACTTGGTAATTTCTGTATTCAAAGGTTTCTGTGCTTCACCTGTGTTTTTCAAAATACAATTATAAATTTGTCAACATACTCATACTCTAATAATATAAGAATAGAAAATGTAAAATATTGTCTATATCAAGATACCTTTTATCAATTTTTAAATTAAAAAAAATTAAATTGACTTTAGATATGCAAATCTACAGATAAACGTTTTGTTAAGAAATCTGAAAAGCATGATAAATTGATTTGCAGCTTTATACCCTAGTAAGACCAAAATACATTGTAAACTGTGTTTGAAAATAATCTCAAACTAGAGCTGTCACAGAGGGGGTGACTAATACCCCCTTCAGACACCAACATTTTACGCTGATACCAGAAATTCCCCTCTACATTCTCTTTTCTTTATAAAGGCTATGAAATTTAGCAGGGTGAAATATAAAACAATCTAAAAACAATAAATCATCTTTTCATCAGAATCACTAACCTGGTTTAGCACTTTTCTCTGCAGGTATAAGGGAAGACTCATCACTGTGTTCTGAGAAAGTGTCCATTGATTTCGACTTTTTGGTCGCATCAAAGTCTGCTTCTGGTGTAGTAGCTGTACTTCCACTATTAACACTCTCCTGCCGAATCAGATGATGTTGGCCCCGCTGTGTTAACCTCTCCGGGAACAACTTATCTAAATCACTAGCAAACTTTTCAAAAGAGTCCTTGGGTCGAATCTGACTCGCCTGACCAGCGACCCCTG
Source organism: Pododesmus macrochisma (assembly GCA_032359645.1). NCBI lineage: Eukaryota > Metazoa > Mollusca > Bivalvia > Pectinida > Anomiidae > Pododesmus > Pododesmus macrochisma. Next base: position 7,864 of record JAUMGZ010014557.1, on the reverse strand, counting down.
TTGACCCATAACCAGCAGCAAGCTTGCCATTCAAAGGCTTTCCATCAGGCGCTGCACTGTGGACTTGCTGAACGCTGCCTTGTTTAATTTTTAAAATTCTTTCTTGACGTTTTTCGTACGTCATGGCTAATGCAAAATAACTGTAATTGATTGCAGTGTAAGTCATCATAAATGCTGTAGTTACTATGGGAGCCAAGGTATTGACATCTCCAACAAATATAAACAGTAAAACGACTAGAATAATGAGGATCAAGGAATATATTGGAACTTTGTTAGGTCCCCTCTGAAATGTGAAAAAGATACCATTAACCATTTTTTATTAAGTGTATTAGGATATTAAGAAATTTAATAGTACAGCAAGTACATTAATCCATAGACATTTTGTAGATATACAAAGCAAAAATTCTGGATTGTCAAACTATACATGATAACAATTAATAGTCTCGAGAAATGTAACTCTTTTTCATAGAAAAAGTTAATACAGACAGATAGATCATGCATAGAAAAAAGGATTAAATTAATGTTTATTTATGTAATTCAAAGAGTGGTAACTTACCCCTTGTCCTAAAACCCGTATAACAGGAATGACGTTTTCGTTAGCTATAGACTGAAGGATCCTGGGAGGTCCATATAAACTTCCCATACATGAGGACACTGATGATATATAGAGGCCAGCTAACCACATCACACCTACTATAGAAACCTGTAATACAAACACTTTTAAAGTGATTTCATTCAATTAGATGAACAAGATGTTTTCAGGAATCAATATTTGAACATTCATCACAATAGGACTGAGTCTTTGCCGATAGTGATAACAAATAATTTTTATGCAATGACAGATGGCAGAAGAAAACACAGACTTTCAGAATAGCTCCTCTGAGCTGATTTCTTGTGAGTTATAAACATACTAAATAAGTTCAGTAATCTGACAAGCAAATATGGAATCCTAAATGAACCTAGCGAACAGAATGTTGCTTTTTATAAAAACCTATTTTCTATGTAAAATAGCGGAAGAAATTTGAATATTTTTATTTTTAACTTTGATGGCCAAGATGCACAATCACATAAAATGTGGCTACCCTAAGTCAACTATTGTTGAGTATACATTGCTTGCATAAAGAAGGATATTTTATTTGAAAAAGGGCCATAACTCTTGCATATAACATACCTACCTAAACTATATTTCTATCAATTCTTATAGAGTGATATTGAAGTTTCTTGAATACAGACTTACCTTCTCTGCTATCATATAATCTGACTGTAGATATGCTCGGGTACAGGTAGCTCCAAGCACAAGAGTAAATGCTATGTACAGAAAAGTCCTGTAATAATGAAAGAGAGAAAATAGTAAGAATTGATCACAAGTGATAAATGTAACTTAAACAAATACTGGACATACACAGAAAGTATTTTTACAATTTATTGAGTGTGTTATGTTCGTTACAAAAATACAAGCACTTGGAGATTTGTCAGAACCTTCAGTCTTTTTCTTCTTCCCCTTTTGAGAATTGGGTTTTGTTTTGTCTCTTAAAGATATTATATTTATTGTTGGACCATTTCAGTTAGCAAGTTTGTTTTCCAATCAACTTCTAGACATGTTGTGGCCCTACGAGATGATTGTCTGCCAAGCATTCAAAAGACCCAGGTACAAATTAGCACAAGGATTAGTTGTATTGATGTTGGAATTACGTGATGAAGGGGAGTATTTAGTCAATGTATCTGCAACATAATATACTGGTGAGACAGCACTATAAAAGTCAACCCAAGCTCACACTGTTACAAGTAAACAATATTCTGGTATGTTCTGAATGTGTTAAACATATTTAAAACTCACGTTAAACAAACAATCTACAGACTAAAGCATGAATATAGCTCAACATATCACGCAAATCTACAGAATAAAGAATATAGCTTAAAATTTTACACAAATCTTATAAATTCATTATGTTGATGAACTTTATAAAAGAACACTTACGCTACCCCTAACGATGCGAGCGTTCCATTTGGTATATTATGAAAGGGGTCTTTAAGATCCCCACTCATATTAATTCCTGCTAAAAGTCCAGTCACTGTTGAGAAGAATAGACCAAAAATACTGAAGAAGTTTTCCTCTGGCAGGTATTGAGGACCAGAATTGTTGCGTAGGTTGAACTCTGAGTATCCAGTGACACCAGCCTCTGTCAATGTTAAAAATTCAGACATTTATCAACATTTTGTTTGCTTTGTGTATATCTATTACTCTGTCAATATATCTTAGTTTAAATGTTTACCCTCATTCGGTTGTTTTCCCAACTTAATAATTTTGCTTATGGTACTGGGTGTAGACTATCTACCAATTTTCAGTCTAACACAGCCTGAGGGGGATTTCGAAAGTATTTAACCTACAAAGAAAAATAGTCTGAAATACATGATAATGGTGGTCTAACTATCAAGAGGCAAGATCAAAATGGGGTGACAGACTACGCTGGAAATTGGTAAAAAGTCAATACAAGGAATCTTAAGCAAAAACTAATTGATACAATGAAAGCAGTTGTATTAATTATGAACCACTATATTTATGTAAAATTTCCAAGTGTAAAATTATAAAGCAAAAAAAAGTTTGAAAATTTATATACATTTTCACTGAAATTTAACCATTACATAATGAATGTTATGCTATGTTTTTTCAGCAATGACAAATTTCAACTAAAAAATAGAAATAAGATATTAAACTTTTGATATTTTAATAAAAGGATAAATACAAAAAACTTACCTGTATTAGTGTGTACAAATGAACCAACTAATAAATCCATGGCGGAGAGAAAAAGTGCCATGAGCAGTAACAGTTGAAGCCTAATCACCCACTTCACACCAGCTATGTTGATTCCTGTGATGAAAAATTCAAAGAAATCTTAAGTGCACCTACTTAAAACTATATAAAAGCATGTGCAACTGTCAAATAAGAACTAGACACAAGAAAATCATTCAAAATTATGCGTAGCCAATAAAATAGAATTTGAGCACATAAAGAGATGATTTTCTTTTCAAACATTTCTCATCATTACTGGAAGTGTTTAATTTGAAATAAGTAATAATGGAGTCATTTCTTTAATGCCAATTCTTTCAGGTTATTGCCAATAATTTCAGGTTATTAAGTGAATACAGAAAAATAAATATATGATGCTTTCTTTCAAAAGGTATGAAAGTACTGAAAATATTTGTCATTTTCTTTTGTTCAGGGTACTAAAACTATTTCAAGGGTTTAAGGGAAGTAACTGCAGATAAACTGACAGAGGTAAAGTTTATAGCTCTGAAAAAAATATGTTCTGATATATTTTCTTTTATATGAATAAAGTTGAAATTTCGTAAATCATCTTATTATCTCAACAGTTAATGTTCTGTTGGTCAGATTCACACCAAATATAAAAAAAATTGGTTCAAGATATTAGAAAAGTTATACTTTTGGGTCAATATACTACATGCGCTTGAATATATTATCTTACATTCTTCTCATCCTTACTATTCTATATTTTCAGGGTTGTTTTAGGGATCAGTTTCCTAGGACAACTAGCTCTGGTCATATTAGTGACTGTTTTTTAACATGGAACAAGATACCTAGAATGATTCTTGACACTCACCTGTAAAACAATTGTTTTATGTTTATATATGTACCTAGTAAGAGTAAGACTAATCCAACAGCAACACCTTTAGCGATCCATTCGTTATCTAAACCAGTCAGGCCCATAACTGATTCTCCAAAACCCATAACAGACAAGGAACAGCTCACTGACTAAAAACAAACAAAGTACGGGTACAGAGTTAATGAATGTAAAATTTACAGAATTTATAAACTGATATAAGTTACAGCTCAGAGACTAAAAAATAAACAAGAACCAAGAGGCACACTGGGCCTTAATACCTCTCTGGATAAAATACAAAATCCATTAACCCTTATACTGCTAATCACAGCAATTGCTGGTAGGTTCTGTGTTTATACCTGTGCTTCTCACAGCATTTGTTGTTTGTTGTATCTGTTGCTTCAGTCTATTTATTTTTGGAAAATTGGAAACCCACTTATTACTTTTGGTAACATAACATTCCTAAGATGCATGGCAAATGAAAATTAAATCAGGGTCAGCTTTATGTTTTATTCAGTTAGAAAATATAGGTCAATTATTTCACCATGTAAGAATCAGTAGTAACAAGATGGCGGATGATTGAGTTTCCCTAGTGCAGAGGAAATAAAGGTATTTATTGATAAATATTTTGGTGATTCATCATACTTGAAAGTAATTTCAAAGTTTTTAAAATTGAAAGTAAACTTATTGAGGTTGATGTTTTTGGAAATGCAGCTGAAAAAACTAGCATTTTTAGTCAAGTATTTTGGCGAATCTGATGTTGAAAAAATGATTTTAACGGATTCAATCTGGCCAACGTTTTACAAAATGTAGTTTTGGTTCCAAAAATTTATTTAAACTGGTCAGCAATTGTTTAATTTTGTAGTTCATGTTTTTAAGAGTTATTTCCTTTTCACTTTGGTAATATCTGCTTTATACCTGTCCACAGATTAGAATAACCTCTAACTACAAAAAATGTCTGTTCATATTACTGGAGCTCAGGATTAACAGATGGGTTGTCATAAACCTTTCATACGTATTGGTTGATAAATAAAAGATTTATGACTTGTTGAAAACAGTGCGTTAGATTTCATTTATTTTCTCAAATAAATTTAGCACTGGTGATAATGGGAGGCAAATATTATATAGCAAGATAATCATAAGGATTAAAAGTAACTAATTTTTCCGATTTTTTAGATTTGAAATCAGAGACATGTATAAGCCTTTGTTGAACTTAAACCCTTTGGTCACAGAAACGGCCATAAGTATTTAACTTTACTGATCATGACTATATTTTTCAAAAATTTGAATTTCCTTATTAAGTGTGTGTGTGTGTGTGTGTGTGTGTGTGTGTGTGTGTGTGTGTGTGTGTGTGTGTTGTGTGTGTGTGTGTGTGTGTGTGTGAGTGTGTGTGTGTGCATGCGTGCTTGTGTGCCTGTGTTATCATTATGATGTATGTTCTGTAAGAGTTACCTGAGCAAAACAATATATAACTCCAATACTTCCACCTATCCTGCCTCCCATCACATGAGACAGAAGGAAGTACACCCCTCCACTTTCCATCTTACAGCGTTCACATACACCAATAGCACTGAGGGCTACAATCAGCACAATCACAACAGCTAAAATGATTGTTAAAATGGTTAGACCAATCCCAGCATTACCCTGGAAAACAAAATGGATGACAACATAGGTTGTTATAAAACTATTTAAAAATAATAAGAAATACAAAAATTATAAAAACTTATAATAACATGTGAAATTATTATTATCTAAATTTATCAGAGGTTTCTTGTACATGTAGTTTAATTGTAATGAAATCATGAAACAGTGACAAATTTGAAATTCTGTTGCATAAAAGCCTTAATTTCTTGTTTTAAACTTTCCCCGTGAGTTTTCATATAAGATCTGTCATGAAAAAATATTTCACATTCATTGTAGATTTTGGGCACAAAAATGTACATTTTGGTATATACCATATTGAACCAGCAAAGCTTTGTTTTATGTTTCTATAATATGTTTCCCTATAATTATATTGATAGAGATGATAGAGCTGAAAGGAAGAATTTCCTAAATGTTCACTACCAAAATATGAATGTGTTTAAATTAAGTTCAATCAACTGACTTCACAGCATCCAACAATCAAACAATTGTTTTAGAGAATAATGGATGTTTTGTAATGCAATCAATGGAAAATTGTAAAACAATCAAATGCATGACTCAACTGAGGGTGGAATTCGGCTCCCTAGCCTTTATTTATCTAGGCCTTGTCAGATATATTCTAAAAAACTCTCTTACATGAGCACCTGTAGATGATGGTTGATTAAAAAAGCATGAATCTTGGACATGACCCAGAGAATGGTTTTTGTTGTTGTTGTCTCTTATGGATATTTTACTTATTTTTGGCCAGTTTCAGTTTGCAAGTTTGTCGTTTTACAGTCATACAGTACTTACCACAGTCATACAGTACTTACCACAGTCATACAGTACTTACCACAATCCATCCCATACGGAGGAAGATGATAACACCAAGTATATTGATCATACATGATGTAAACACACCATCCCATGTACCAAACAATACAGGCTCTGATATGAAGAAGTTGGTTTTATACCATGGCTTCTGTGGAGAGGAGCTCTGAAATAAGAATGCAACCATTTAATTATTTGGAATGTTTTTCGAAAAAGCTGGTAAGGGAAAAATTGTACTCTTGATGCAAATTGTTTGTACATTAATGGTTTTCCTTTCCATTTCAAGTATACAGAGCTACGTACAAGCTAGAAATATAAATCTTTTAACAAAACAGAAAAACAGAAAATAAAGATTTGCGAAAATTGTATCTCTTAAATTTTAACAAAAATTGTGAAATATTACACAAGTGGTCAGTTATACAGTATATTAAAGATCAAACAGAAACTTTTCAAAATTAATAATGTCTGAACAAAATATATGTCATGGCAAATACATATGAACACACATGTTGTAAACAATGCAAATTACCTAATGACAATGGGATGAATCATACATGGACAGTTAATCATACAATGTAAAAAGTTTGGTCATCCTTGTGACCTTCACTACTTATACGATAACACAAATTGAATGGGTTCGATGTTTTATTGTTAAAGTTATTGTCCTACAAATGAACAGTCATCATTGGACCTTTATTGCTTACAAATTAACATCATCCTTGTGACCTTTACTACTGTGACCTTCACTTCTAAAACGATAACACAAATTGAATGGGTTTGATGTTTTATTGTTAAAGTTATTGTCCTACAAATAAACAGTCATCATTGGACCTTTATTGCTTACAAATTAACATCATCCTTGTGACCTTCACTACTGTGACCTTCACTACTAATACGATAACACAAATTGAAATGTTGTTGGGTTCGATGTTTTATTGTTAAATTTATTGTCCTACAAATGAACAGTCATCATTGGACCTTTATTGGTTACAAATTTACAGTTCTTAAATGACATTCATATTGCCAATATTTATTGTACTGGTTTGTATGTGCTTATAAAACCATGTTTGTCTATGCTTTAATTTATATGTATAAGTTATTGTTTATACTCTAACACTCATAATCATATAATAATAGTTATTAAGATATATGTATCAATAATAAAGTTACATTTTGGTGTATCATAACATGGTGGGCAAGACACTGATTTATCTAAAACGGCATGAAATTTACAAACACAAAAAAAGTTGATATATAAATATATATATTTTGGAATGTTAGTTTTAAAAGTTATAGTGCTGTATAAGTTTGCAGGTTATACACAATCTGCTGTGTGTTATTTAACTCCACTACAGTCAGATAATATCTGAAAACACAGCATGTTTCTTGTGGAAAGGATCTTGAGACAGCAACAGCTGGTGAAGTTTTTAATTTTATATCATTTCATCACAATATTCATTTCTAAGTTTATAATAAAATGTCTCCACAAATCAATATTTTAACTATGCACCTATCTGATACATGTATATGTGAGAACCAATCCTTCTTACTTTACTGCATTGCAGAGGTTATAAATCTATGATCAGGTAGCTATGAGTAATACATGTATGTCTTGGCAATAAAAGGTATTTCTGAAAAAACCATGATCAATTTATTAATTTGATTAAGGTTTCCTTTACACTTTATAATTAGGTCTGCATCTCAGGCTGATACATGTATTTCTCCTACGATCCATATAGGTTACGTCACTCTGGAGAGGTGGGTTTTATAAATTTATCCCACATGTTAGATAA
>JAUMGZ010014546.1:0-10086 GCA_032359645.1 Pododesmus macrochisma | reverse complement strand
GACAACACTTACAGGTTACACTGACAACACTTACATGTTACACTGACAACACTTACATGTTACACTGACAACACTTACAGGTTACACTGACAACACTTACAGGTTACACTGACAACACTTACATGTTACACTGACAACACTTACATGTTACACTGACAACACTTAGATGCAACAATATACTGCAATGTATATGTTACTATTGTAATGAGAAGACAGACACATTAAAACACTTTCCTTTATATATATAACAGTTACTTTATAGTAAATAACCTTGAACTTAAATATGAAGTTGTGTACCTTATGTATATATATATATATATTTATGTATGAATGAAGCATTAAAATTTCTTGTTATATGAGATTGATTACCAACATTTTCTTGCCTTTCTTAGAATTTTAAGGAGAAATAGAGAGAAATGCCATGATGACAATGAGGCACATCTTTAGTAGATTTAAATATTTTATATTTGGTTTCCTTCATTGTTTAGGCTTTCTGTTGTAAGCATTAGCCATGAAAAACACAAATAAGTTTTTAAAAATAAATGATTACACAATATTATGTTAAGGCGGTCGTCATAGTAACAATAGTTCACAATTGTCTCAAGTTTGGTATTATTAATTTGTCTTTCTGAATTCTCCATTCTGGAAGATACAGATCTTTGATGTTGAATCTTTCGTTCTTTTGCTAAACGTTTTTTATCACTTCATCGCCAGTGCCACATTCAAGGCAAATGAAATTATGCATTTTACTGGAATTTAATTGTTTAGGACAAGTTATAATCATTGATTGTTATCAGTTGTGAGATAAATCAGAGGTGATGTTGAAATATGAAATTGTTTTGAAACAAGAAAAGCTCTCATTGTTTGAAATCTTTGGTAATATTTGTGTCGTCTGCATGCTTTGATCTGAATGTTGAGATGCCACATTAGACCCAACAGCCCACAAAATAGGAACTTAATGGCTGACATAATGAAATAACGTGTAAAATAATCTTCTATTCTTTACTAGATTAAAGCCTCAATTCTTGGATTCCACAGTTTCCTACACGAGTATACCACCATTAATTTCTTTTGTAAATCTATGAAACTTGTATTGTTTTGCTCAAATATCAGTATTTTTCCTTTGATGTGATGGCTCTAGTAATGTGTCTGTTGTTCTCAAGTCATATTGTCTGTCTTAATGTTATTGTTCATCGCTCTTCTCACTCCCTTCTTGTCATAATTCAAATCATTTTACTCGCTTTTCTGTCGGCGTAAATTCGATAAGATATTCTTCTGAACTGTTTTCAATTTCAGAAGAAATAATGTATTACGTTCAACTAGATTTATCCGTAACAAGGGACTGTAAAGGATGAACAAGACAATGGATAAAGGTTATTGTTATCTTTCAGTCATGTTTGCTTTCTGTTATATCTAGATATAAAAACAACAAATAGCAACATATTTAGTTGGTGGTTGATAGTTCAAAGTCAAAACAGAAATGATAAAATTGTTCTGAAATAAAGATGCACTAGATGACTCGGGTAATTCTCTTCTTTTAAAAGGAAACCTGTTTGTTAACAAAATCAAGAGTTTCATTATTGCATGCATTGGTCTAGGTATAGGATTTTTACTTACATTTGAGAAGATAAGTAAGACCAGGAAAAGTTAATTTGAATGACTAATTATGTACATCTTTGATAGCGTTTGTTATCATTATGATCCAGGAAGAAGGACAAGGATGAGGTAATTATCTGTACAATATTGACAGGACAATAGTTGTGTTTGTGAACTTACTGATGACCCCATACAGCATACTGACTTAGGCTGGGAACAAAGTCTCGTTACAAATATAATAGCTTTATTAATAAACTGTTAATCTAATTCTTTATTGATAAACTTTTAGCCTAATTCTGGTCAATTTTAGCATTCAGAACATTTCTTTGTTTTTGCTGCTTTTTTATATAGAACTAGCTCTTGTTAGTTTTTAATTTTGTATTGTCCTTGTTTATATTAACTGGCGATATTTAGATACTGTATGCCACATCTGTATACTGTTATGTTGTGTTACAGGATTTTGGCCCTTTATGCAATAATTGTTGACATTTGGTCATTAATTGATTAATTGTTCAGTAAAGGGACATAATTACACTTCTGGTATACTGTAAAACAGTTCTACCATGGGACTTGATTGTGCTACCCAACTTTGCCCATCTAGAAGACTTGCTATGTAACTGTAATACAGTAGACCTGTACCTGTACACATCATTAAGTGTAATAATACCACATCCACAGAATGCACACATTACTCTTATTTCTTGTATACCCTGCACGGAAGTTGTTAGTAAATAATCTCTTATCAGATGTAATTAATAGACAACATATGGTCCATGAATATCTTACAAATGGGCTGTATACTTGGTTATTTCCATGCGTGTCATAATCAAAATATATTCTTAACAAATGTTTCCATTTATTTTGATAAAGATATAGGTTGATTGTGTGAAATAATATTATCAAATATTTTATGAACGCTTTATGTAGAATATATTTACAATTGTGTATATACTTTGCACTGTTACTTGGCTTATATATTTATATATACCGGTAATTTACACTGTTAATTGGTTAAAACATGTGTATATAATTCACACAGTTACTTGGTTATAACATGTGTATATAATTCACACTGTTACTTGGTTATAACATGTGTATATAATTCACACTTTTACTTGGTTAAAACATGTGTTTATAATTCATACTGTTACTTGGTTAACATATGTGGATATAATTCACACTGTTACTTGGTTAAAACATGTGTTTATAATTCACACTGTTACTAGGTTAAAACATGTGAATATAATTCACACTTTTACTTGGTTAAAACATGTGTTTATAATTCACACTGTTACTTGGTTAACATAAGTGTATATAATTCACACTGTTACTTGGTTAAAACATGTGTTTATAATTCACACTGTTACTTGGTTAAAACATGTGTATATAATTCACACTGTTACTTGCTTTAAACATTTCGTTTCACAGTTTCAAAAATAATTTAAGCACTAGTAATATTGTAAGTTTGTGAAGCTATGTCCAAACGCCTGTATATATACAACACAATCATTCATTTGCAGTAAGCTTATAACATTGCTAAGTAATATCTAGTTTTTCCTATTTTTATAATTTGTTCTCATATTCAATTTGCCAAAGTAAATGCTGAATTTAAGAAGTAAAAAGTGTACATTATAAAAGGAAAATAAGTGATTACAAGGAAACTCCATGATTTGCAGCACTTTAATATTAAATATATGAATTCTTATTTACCTCAATCAGTATTAATGTGTATTTAGTCAAAACTTGAAAACACGCTGGCTGCGTAAAATAAAGAACACTAGCCAGGTAAATTAAAGAGTAATAGCCAGGTAAATATAAAAACACTAGCCAGGTAAACTAAAAAATATTAGGCAGGTAAATATAAAAACACTACCCAGGTAAAAACAGAACATGCTAGCCAGATATTAAAGAACACACTAGCCAAGTATAAAACACAACACACTAGCCAAGTATAAAACACAACACACTAGCCAAGTATAAAACACAACACACTAGCCAAGTATAAAACACGACACACTTGCCAAGTATAAAACTGAACACACTAGCCAAGTATAAAACACACCACACTAGCCAAGTATAAAACACAACACACTAGCCAAGTATAAAACACAACACACTAGCCAAGTAAAGAAAGATAAATACAGTCTTGTAAAAAACAAACATCAATGATTGTAAACTGCATTTAAGGTGCAAGATAAACTTTAAAAATTGAAGTGACATTTATGAAATATTGGGTTGACTTTAAGAGATAAAGCTGCAGCACTATAGCTGATAACTAAGGTCATCTAATATCAATTAGTGAGATACCTGTCCACCTGGTAAAATGCTTTATGTATAGATTATTCATTTCTTTCTTGTGCTCATTAATATCGAGTGAAAGGTTGATGATACCATGTTTTCTGGGATGATTTATTTTTTTCTAATTTAAAGGCTTTTTTACAGAGTGTAAATTATGAATGTGTTATGTTACATCAGTCGATATATTGAACTTTACAAACTCTCTTCTCACATTGTGTTATCTTTAAAGCCCTGATTTGCTATACCCACTTTCTTATTGATTTCATCTAATAACTTGGGATGATAAAGTGAAACACTAAATTGGATATGATATTAAAAGTAGACAGATACAAATAGGTGTCTGTTTGTTCAGGGAAGTGGTCCTGATCAAAAACAAGGTGTGTTTGCAGTTAGGAGACATAGAATGTCTGATAAAAGCCAGAAGAAAGCCTTCATATTGAAGATGTTATGTAGTTATGGCATTGGTTTGTCTATTACATGTAAGTTATGTGTGAGGTAAATCAATGGTCAGGTGAGCACACTGAATCAGCTGCTTATATTGGGGGCAGCCATTAGTGGTCTCTCTAGATTTTATTTCATTTTCTCAATTGAAAAGAAATGAAAGAAATCTTATTAAATAATTTACAGAAGCCCATAGTTTACGATCAGTAACTAGGTCCATAATTTTGAGAAATTGAAAAATTACGTTTAATTATAAATAGATATTACATCATTGCTTTGATAAGTGTCCTCCATGAGGCTGGCTTTTGATTCTGATCAAGTGAAGGTCAAGGTTATCATCAGATTGACATGAACCTTAAGATGATCTATCAGTATTGTATAGGTGTATGTAATCATATTGGTTATATTTGTACATCTTGTAGGTAGCATGTTATGGTTACAAGTTATCTTTCTTGAAAATTGTCCAATATTATAAATACACAAGTTTGTTATCATGATAAGCTGTGTTTTACTGTGTAATAAGAGTTTCTATCTGTCCAATGTATTAAACATGTGATTTTAATCACTGATGAAATCATCCAGAATTTTTCTTAAATTAACTTCTTAGATACCATATTAACGTCATAATTCAGGTCAGTTGTACAGTTATCTATACATGTAGATAATAAATGAACATTGTGCATTGAATGGGATTAAACTTTATAAGAAACAAATAAATAGAAAATCATAAATGATATAAAATAATTTTTGTTTCAGCTTGAAAAACTAACACAAACCATAACATTTTACATTTCACTATTTACTTGACATAGCTTATGTTTTCAATTCACCTGTTATCTAATTAAGATGTTTTCAGCTGAACAATAGAGCACAGCTGAACAATATAGCACAGCTGAACAATAAAGTACAGCTGAACAATAAAGTACAGCTGAACAATAGAGCACAGCTGAACAATAGAGCACAGCTGAACTATAGAGCACCGCTATATGTTTTGCACTTTAATGAAGAAATTTGTTCTAGAAATGTTTTCTCAAATATAAAAAATGTAAAAAGGTTCCTTAACTCTTCATACACCAGTACATTGACGCCAATGCACTTACGGAAGGCCAAACTGATGTTCTTCTATGTACGCTACCCTAGTTCAGCCATCCTGAAGATTTACTTCCCTGATGTGAAGTTCAATAAAAACAATACTGCACAGCTAGTGAAATGGTTTAGCAACTTCAGGTAAGACATTTATATATTTATTTATTTATTTATTTGTTTTGGTGTTTGTTTTCTTGTTTGTTCATTCATTCTTTTGCTCTCTCACTCACTCGTTTCTTTGTAAACATTAAACAGGACAGCCAGGTAATGTTTGTAGTTTATTTTATACACTGATAGCAACATGACATACAGACTGTATACAAGGGACATAATCATGCCAGAGCTAGCCAGCTAGCATTAAAACAATATTTATACAATTCTTGTGCAAACAATAAATAGAATGCTTTGTTTCAATTTTGGGAACATTTTCAATGAAGGATTTTAAAATGTTTTCTTCATTGTATATAGATTGATATTTCTTATTAATTAAAATCATAGTAGAATAACAGAACAATTTTTAAAAAATATTGTAGATGTAATTTAAAGTTTTCTGATATGACTTGTAATGCATGACTAGTGGTCCACCTACTCTCATTGATTGGTATAGAAAGTGATATCAGCATCAGCTCTAAGATCACCTTTACAATACATACAATAATATCTCATTAGTGATGGGTTATACTAGTTATTGTGACGCGTTGTTTGATGTCGGATGGCCCTCATCATCCCTGTCTCTCTAAATCACCGTCCTCTCACCGGTCTGCTCATCTCATCATCTTAGTTCAATATTTGGCATAGATTTTGATGGATCCAGGCTTTGTTTTGTGTGTGTCCCAGGACACCATCAGTGACAACACAGTGTCCAAAAGATTTCTGTCAAGCAAAATAAACAAGAGGTTGGACAATTGTAGGCATGACATTTTATGTGCCACATCAAACATTAATTTTTCATACTTTCATATCCTTAATGTTGTGTAAAAGTACACAATACGGCCTAAGCATTCCCGCGAGATATATCTTTGTAAAGATAATTATTGTATCCATTCTACAGATGAAATGGAAAAATGAGAAAATTGTAAAGGCGCTGGCACAAACATTAATTAAGTTATAATTTGTATAGATCTACCTCTGCATGTGCTGTCAGTGTTGACAATAAACTGATAAATTCTTAACAGAAACTCAGTACCGGTAGTTACTGCTTCATTATCATATAAACTTAATTATTAACTCCATCCTGTTTGTGTTTTGTTTCTATTTTTGCCATAAAACTCCTTAAAATAACAGTGAAAAGTAAAACTCCTTAAAATAACAGTGAAAAGTAAAACTCCTTAAAATAACAGTGAAAAGTAAAACTCCTTAAAACAACAGTGAAAAGTAAAACTCCTTAAAATAACAGTGAAAAGTAAAACTCCTTAAAATAACAGTGAAAAGTAAAACTTCTTAAAATAATAGTGAAAAGTAAAACTCCTTAAAATAACAGTGAAAAGTAAAACTCCCTAAAATAACAGTGAAAAGTTATCTGTGCACATAAAAAGCTACACTTTTTATAAAAGTGCTTTTTAGCAGGTGTTAAAAGAGGAATGCCAGTGCTAAAATTAGCTGTTTTTTTATTAAATATTTTCTTTGTGTCAAATTGAAGAAGGAATATTAAAATGACAGTTATATTAAGGCTCTCAGATCAATTCATATCGAGTTTCATTAAATTGTCATAACTTATAATATTCCTTTTGAGAAGCAACTGGTAAGAGTTTCTACAGTTTTTCATCCATCCATGTCATCAATAGAAATAACTAGGGAACTCCTTCACTGTAGGATGTACCTAGTATGTATCTAGTGTGAACAAAAGACAAGTTATGGGATGTTACAAGTTTTATTAATGGATTCTTATTATGGTTGGGACAGAGAGGAGACTGAAGGTCCTGTAAATAAACACTTTGTCTCCTGTCCACAAAGCTACACTGAGAACTTTAAACACTTTGTCTAAAGTCAAAGCATTAAACGATTATCTGTTGAGAGATTGAATTTGTTTTAATGAAGAATAATTCCTTATAACAGTCTGTGTGAGTCATGCCATTAATCAAGTGTGTAAGGAGATGATCTCTTCTTACATAGGGTTTAGGGGGTCACATTGAAACATATCATGTTTGATTAATGTATAATAATTAGATTTCTTTTCTGGAAATTTATCAATTTTGTAATTTGCATTAATGGTTTTATTATAGTTAATTTTCACTTCACTTTAGACAATGCATTAATTCAGGATTGTGATGAGTGAAATATAATATTTGGCTGTGGATTTCTATTGTGATCCAGTGCTCAGCTTCTCTTTCAGTTCTATCTTTTTTTTTAGCATTTCTTTCTTCTGTAAATTATAATTCCTGTAGTTTATTGTAGTTTATTAAGACCAATAGTTTTACAGATGTTTATGAGGATCAATGTCATCTCTCTCTGTCTCTCTGCTTGAATTTAACAAATGCTTCGATCATCAAAATGTAAAACTTAATTTTCTGTTTATAGCAATAAAAAGAATAAGAATTGCCTTTATATAGGAACTGATCCTTTATGTAGGAACTGATCCTTTATGTAGGAACTGATCCTTTATGTAGGAACTGATCCTTTATATAGGAACTGATCCTTTATGTAGGAACTGATCAACTAATTTTAATAAAGAAAATTATGTACATGCAGTGACAGGGAGATTTTTTAGCACACAGTCAAAGATAAAATAGTCATAAATTGTGTTTTGTTAAAACTTGAACTGTCATAAACTTTGGTTTTATTTCTATAGTAAACTTCTGACAGTTTATAAGATATAGAATTTCTAGTAAATAGAGGAGTTTTATTATAATCATTGAGAAATGATGTATGAACAATTCCCCCCCAATGATGTCTGAAAGTGATGCATATAGAGATTAGTGACAAGGGAAGCCTGGGAAGTTATAGACAACAAGTTTCACTTGTCTTCTTCTAATAGACGTCTGCTTTTGACATTTAAACAACCATACATCACCAGTACTAAAACATTTAGGAAAATGATTATCCACCATTTGAGAATTAGTTTCTGGTTTTAATGCTTTATCATGGTAGTTTAGTAATTCATGTAATCTTAGCATATTCTGGATCAACTCCATAGCCCTAGAGAAAATGAAGCAATTATTGTCACTCCTAAACCCTCTCATTTCTCAAATTATCTCATTAGAAAATAGCACCAAGTAGAAAATTGGTCCTTTCTCTCTTATAAGGAAATTACGGGTTTGAGATATGTGATTATGGCAAGGAAAATTTCACGGACAATTTGGACAATAATAGGTCGCTTCGATTGGCAAATTATGCACATGCTAAATAGTGTGACTTCTGTGTCAAACACTTGATGAGAGACTGAAACTTTTATCTTGTTGTAAAACTAACATTGATAAATCTGTCATGTGCCTTTAATATGCTGCTGCCCTGTTTAAATACATTAAAGGGGGATAAACCAGCTATAATTACAGTTTAGATGTACGACCACTATCCCTGAATGAGGCTGGTTCATGAGTTAATAATATTAAATAATTATACCTTTCTTTATCAATGTCAGCTATTATTTGAAATGATCTGCCCAACGTTAAAGTGATTTAGTCAGAAAGATCTGGCAGACACAGATACATCATTATAATAAAACAACACTAACAAGGTATTATAATTTACTGAAATTAGTGCAATAAAAACTGATAATTTCGGGTTTGTAACATAAATATGATAACATTAGTTATAATACACTTCTTACCAGTGGGTGGATAAGTATACTTGTTTTAAACACTGAAATAAATATTGTAAATAAAAATGGCAATTTGAAGAAAAAAATGACTTGAGCTTTTAGCAGAATTATTTCAACTATGTAAAAACATTAATATACATTCCCTATGATAATTACTCCAATATTTTTAAACAAAACTTCTACTTTTATTCCAAATCTAATTTACTAATACATTTATTTCTTATGTAAAGACATGATCAGCTGAACATAAACACGTATTTGCTTGCTTGACCTTGATTCTGAAAGGACAATGGACGCAAATTATTGGTTTATTTTAGAAGTATTTATTAGAGATAATAAGAAATAAAATGTTTATATATGATTAAAGAATTAGAATTTAGGGGCAAAAAGGGGTTGTTTTTGTTAATTTTTACTTCTTGATATCAAAATGACAATGATTTAGTGAAGAATACACATTTTCTATAGTTTAATTGTTTAAACTCTTCACTTAATTTAACTGCTTTGTGTAACATTTTTCTCTTCATTCTTAATTCATGGTATTTCCTTCCTTGTTATTTCAACTTACTGATTTAGTCATACATAAGTGTCTTATTAAAGATGCTTTAAAGGTCTTTGAACTATTCACAATTTTTTTTTTAAAAAAAAGGAGTAAATTTGTTCCTATATTTCCGTCATTATCTGAGAGATATTACTCATTGCAATATCACGCACACGCACACACACACACACACTCACACACACACACACACACACTGAATTAAAACAAGAAATGTAGAAACGTTTGTTATAAAATGAAAGAAGAATTAAGTGTGATGTAAAGTGTAATTTTAAAGTCAGAACTACTTAATAAGGAGATGTATTGAGGAAATATAGACTGTACAATATGTACAGAGAACAGAAGAATTAAG
>JAUMGZ010014535.1:0-10086 GCA_032359645.1 Pododesmus macrochisma | reverse complement strand
AACTTTACATGGGGATCGTTATCGTGCCAGGGGGTTAAAAATCCCTGTACACGGGACCGCCAGCTTAGCGTCCCCTCAGAAAGACGTGAAGATCTTTGTCTGGCCTCTACCCTTCAACCTGTCTGACTTGGATGACCCTACCAGAAACACAAGTTCCCGCCAGAATAGCTCTCCAGGTCATTGAGACGCGCAAACTTCCCTACCGCGATCACAGGGCCTCGGTTGCAAAAAACCCAAAAAAAAAACTTCATTACAACAGCGTTTCCAAAAAAAAAAAATAGAATCCACTATATATACACAAGAAAAGGGACGAACGTCGCAATTTTGTTTTTGGTGTCCCAGCTCGACTTAGCTTTTCAATGCCTCTCAAACTTTGAACTGACGTGTTTCTTCCAATCGACCTACATTACAACCTTCTAAATACACATCTAAATATACACTAACCTCGTTCTGGTGTAGGAAATCCCCTCACGTCATGCATAATTTAACACAATGTACACATAATTTAAAGCTCCCGGTCGAAAGCAACGAAAGTGCGTGTGAAGTAAGCGTCTAGCAGAAAAATGCAAAAGCGACCGAGATCGGTTCCGAACGACTATCGTGCAAACAAGAGAAAAAACGCGAAGCATTCCGAATATAACAACAAATAATTTGCGGGAACTTCAAAGAGAAATTATTTAATTATTGAAACAATGACAACTGTTACAACAGAATCAGAGAGTCGTCTGATCATTTGGTAATACTCAAACGATTACTTGTGTCCATTGTGACTTGAGTTGATTGAGTTATAATCTTTTTTTTACACAAATGAAAACTAGAAAACAAGTAGACCTGCTGAGTTCATGATAAAGTCAACGTGTAGACTTGCTGAGTTTGGAATCATAAGTTCTACCATTTACTGACCACCTTCAACATATTGAAGATTCTGTCAAACGGTTTTTTTTCGGGCGGAGGGAGGGGGTTAAAAATAATTTATTTTAGGTATGGGCATGTTGCATATTAAATTGAACAGAATAATGAATTCTATTTATTGCAAGAATAATTTTTTGATTCCTAGAGTTGTTTGCATGATTACTAGGGGGTTAATTGTTTTAACTGCACGTGAGATAACCTAGGGGGAGGGGGCTTTTCAGGTGGGGATGGGGGGTTCAAAACAAGCAGTAAGTTTTGGAATATGCGATGGCATGCCATTGATAACATAGTTCTGGTTTATTTTGACTTATATAAAATGAAGTTTCTATATGTAAGAAACATCTTAAACATATACTCATAATATATTAATATATTTTAAAAATAAAAGAAAAACTGGATGTGCTCAATTAACAGAATGATATATGTCATAGAGATATACATAAAATATAATAGACTTTGACAACACAAAACAAACCCTTTTAAAGACCATCCGTGATATATAAATTCATTGCAAACATTCACAAAACTTGAAAATAGATCCACAAATAAAATGGATGTTTTCAATATTCCCAATTTCCCATACCCAAGAAATTCACAGAATTAATATACATTCTGAAAAAATTCTGACATGGTTATCATTATTTTGTTTGTACTGTAGGTTGTTGCAAAGTATTACACAGTCAGAAAATGGGCAGTTACAGCTCAACCATATTCAAGACAAATTGAACATTAGATACACTGGGCATGAATTAGGCAGGGCACTTAAAAAGGTTTTCAAAGGTGTGATTTTGAAAAGTATAAGAGACAAAGGCAACTGGAGTAAGTTAACCAAAGTTTATTTAGGATTAACATGGAAGAATGTTGATGTTGACAGCTGCAGCCTGCAGGACATTGTGAAAGTTGCTGCAAGTGAATTTTTCCTCTTAACAGAGTCTACATCTGAGGTTAAATTTGGACATTTTAATGGCTCAACATTGAATGGTAATAAGTTAATAATAGAGGTTACCTTCAATTCTTCAGGGGTACGGGCGTGTGAAGTATGTGGAAAATTGTTACAACTTGAACATCTGAAAATAAGTAACAAATTTAGTTTTGATAAAAACAGTATTCCCAGTGTCTTTGAAAGTGTTAAGCGATTAAAACTTTGCCAGGGCTTAAATGAGAGTGAAGTTGCAACAGAGGTTAATCTCAAAGATGTTATAAAGGAATTCAGATCATACAATGACTCAGGTATTCTAACTAAGATCAGATCAACAAAATGCAAAATTGTTCAGCCATTTTTGTCCATTTTATCTTCATGTGAAGTATGCAGGAAGCTAAACCAAAGAGAAAAGGTTGAAGAAAATAAACAAGGTAAGGCACCTAATGTTGAAAATGACAAACAAAATAAAACAAAGAATGTTGTGACTGGTAATGAAACCACAGTCAAACTAACTAATAGAGATGATAAAGACATGAAAAAGGTTTTGGAAACAGTCATTGATATTGTGCCTGAAAAAATGGGCATTTTTCTCAAATAACAAACAAATGTTGTTGCATCATCTCCTTCAGCAAGGCGATGGGATAAAAGAATTATAAGAATGTGTCTTACCATGTACTGCCGTAACAGTGGTTTTATGGTATTGCCTTCTCAGAGAATGATTCAGCGTTACAAAAATCAGGTTGAACAGGAACCTGGAATTAATAAAAATGTATAACATTGGATGAAAAATGAGGCAGAGGTTCAGAATATTAGCAAAGAAGGATATGAAGGGGGTCTTATGATTGATGAGATGTTCATACAAGAAGATCTTCAGTTAAAAAGAAAAGGTGATGAGTTTGAACTTATAGGCTTCACAGAATTGTCACAGGAATCACTATGCATGAATGCATTAATGTCAAAACAGAACACCACCCTACAATTAGCAAATCATGTCCTTCAGCTTGTTTTTCTAGGACATACAGGATTTCGTTTCCCCATGGCTCATTTTCCCACATCTCAAGTTACTCCATCTAGAGTTATATCTAATATGTTGGAAGGCAGTTAAAATGCTTGGTCTTTTTTATTTCACTGTGACATTTGTCAGCATTGATTGAGCACAGTGCAACAGGGACTTCATGAAAATGTTTTTACAAAATAAAATCTCTGCAACATCTTTAATCCAAATTTAAAAATCTGCATAATTATGGATTATTCTCACGTCATGAAAAAGATAAGATATAACATTTCAAAGAGTGGTCATGCAAAATGTCATAAACGCTTACTCACACATCATTCAAATGATATCATATGGGAGCATTTGTATAAGGCATATCAATTGGACATGGCAACTAACCCATTTAAAGTATAACAGCAACTAACTCATGATCATTTCTTCCTAACGTCACAATCAAAAATGAGGAACAAATTAGTGGAAGATGTTCTCACTGCAGATATGCTTCACTTAATGGAGTGCTACAAAAAAACACTTGGAGAAAGGGGGAAGAGCTGAATGGTAGTATTGAGCTTCTGCGGCAGACCTCCATACTAGTGAAAACCTTTCGGGATCAAAGGCCAATTACAGACTATCAAGACGATAGACTTCATCAACTAAGATCTATATTAGAATGGTTTAAAGATTGGGAGAAAGAAATAATAAATGATGTCAAATTGATGAAAAAAGAGAAATGCTTAATTTCATTCCAAACAAGGGAAGACATTATCTCTCTACTACTTGGTTTTAATCAAATGTACAAGGAAA
This sequence comes from Pododesmus macrochisma, assembly GCA_032359645.1. Lineage (NCBI taxonomy): Eukaryota > Metazoa > Mollusca > Bivalvia > Pectinida > Anomiidae > Pododesmus > Pododesmus macrochisma. Next base: position 6,454 of record JAUMGZ010014535.1, on the reverse strand, counting down.
AGCTTAAATCGTCGTCTGCTTCAATTATTCCTTGTAGAATAAATAGTGACGTGATAGAGAACGTTTTTTCTCAACAGAGAGGTTTGCATAATGGGTGCAATACAAATCCAACTTACCTCACATACAGCAGGAGTATAAACAGCATAATCCTTGGTGAAACATCCATATCAAAGAAATCGAACACAGGAGGTGTTGGTGCAGAGATGTACCATTCAAACACTGTTGGTACTTCAAATATGATACATTCTCGAATTCCATTCACAGCGCTGCAATCTACCATAATGTCCACAGTCTGAATAAATATCAGGTAAGATATTTTTATTTACCTCACATCCTAGTTCAATAGTATGTAGTATGTAAAATATATGGTGTTAAGTTAATCCTGTGCACACCATGACTAAGAAATTAGCACCTTCTAGTAGAACTGTTAAAACAGTTTGTATCAGTGTCTGTCTGATGCCTGGTGAATATTACAGTAAAATTTTAATGCAAGATCCTCTTTTGCAACTATATGACATTGTTGATTTAGACTGATCTTCCACATTTATCGATTCATACGTCATACTGTTATATTGACTTAAAACTTGATATGTATATATACACACAGCTATGGGTACTAACTTCAAGTTATATTATTTAATATGAGTAGGTAGCTGTGACCCACATTTTCCACTTGACCAACTATATTAAACTTCATTGTCATCTATATTAAACAATCATCATTTTTTATATGCATGATGTATTTAAAGATGATTAATTTACTAGTTTCATGTTCAATATATATGCACTTATATCTATTCAAATAGTGAATTTAATCATATTTGTATCAAATACACATAGGACACATGTAAACTGCATCAGGGTCAGAACTATTTTTCCATTCATCATCATCCTCTAGATTGACACATTCCCTATGATACCATATACTACATGAATCACAACATATCAAATCTTCTGATTCCTTTTTGCGCATATACACCACATGCATCATCTGCATCTGTCACAGGCTCTTGTTCTGTGTATTTCTGTTTACCCTTTCCTTTTCGCTTTCCCTTAACATATTTAGCCTTGCCTTTACCTTTCCTTGAGTAAGTTTCCTAACTGATTTTGTTTTTTCCATTTCAGAAGACGAATAAGTGTGAAGCAATTCTGGATTTGATTGGTCAATTGTCTCTGAATGAGGAATATCTACACTTGTACTTGGCACATTTGAATCTGGTGTCTGGATATTACATGTATTTACAACTTCAATGAATGTTGGAGTCTCCATGTTTATGCTTGATATGTGTACATCAGCTGTGATATATGCTTGTGTTTGAATATTGTGACTGCTGCCACTGGATGTCCCTGGTTGAGGCTCATCTACACCTCCATCCTTCAAAGCCTGTGGGTAAGGCATACTTGAGCATTCCTGTAACTTATGACGCAATATCTTGCCCAGTTCAGGTTTTGTTTTCTTTACTAATGACATCTTTTCCCCATAGGCACTGCAAAGTTTGCACAAATCTTTCTTGGTAAACACTTTATGAAAGTTATCATTACTCAAAGATTCTGCTTTCAGCTTTAGGTGTGACACCAATTTACTTTCAGAATTATTATTCTCTATCAAGGTTATGTCTAAATGTTTAACATCACAGGATTTTTTCTCCATTACTTTCTTTCTCAATGCTTTACCCTTCTCCCTGTGAATTGCTGTTAAATAATCTTTTCTGAACTGAGCAATTGAAACAGACAAAAACAGACTTATGATTTTCTTTAACAGAGAATCCAGATGACTGCATATTCAAGTTAATTGATCACATACAGCGTCCAACACAGAATCATTAGATGTACCAATACATGTATCTTTAGTAGGTAGAAGGATTCTCTGCTGTCCTGGTGAAACAATAACATCTACAAAATGCCTCTGTTATTGAAATGTCAGACAAAAGTTCATTCTTCACATATCTATACAGGTATTTTTAATGTTTTATGAGTGAACCTGTTGACAAAAGAGATCTTGTTTTTAGATCAAGATACTCAAAAAAATGTATAAGTTTCGTCTTGGAGGTTTGTTAGACCCTCTGAAATATTCTGCTTTCTACTAGTCTTTTCAAGAGTGTCCTCATAGAGTGAGGCACCACTTATTTTCTGCGTATTGTTAAACATTCTAGTATACTCAGTTGTTCTTGAAGGGTTTTAACTTCGCCATCCATACCTGGAATAAATAAACTGTTCTGTAAAAGGCGTGATAATCTGTAACGACATTTGGCAATGATATATCCACCAATATCTGATTTTTCCTTTTCCAGATGAGGAGACATCGCTGCCTATAGATGGACTAATGATTAGGCAACCTGCAGCTGTGTCATGTTGACTCACCAAACTTGATTTGTGTTTGAGCAGATCAGACTGGATGACAAACATCATACTAGTCAGTATTTGTAGTGTCATTGAGTTACCAGCAGACAATTGTTGTGTCTCTTTAAGGTAGTCAGTACTATTCGTAGGATCATTGAATTTAGTATAAAAGTTGGTAAAATGCTTTGGTTTAAGACTTTGAGATTGACTGCCAGCAACTTCGTCAAAAAGTTCTTGAATTTTGATTTTTTGTCTATCATACCAATCAGTTAGATGCCTTCCTTTTTCAGCGAGTTGTTTTTTTGCTGCACAAGCCTCAGATTCTGAAACTCAGAACTTTGTTTTTCCTGACTTAATTTAGAGTAAGAGCAACAGTATTTAACATCTCTACAAAACTTTCACTTTCTTCTAGTTCGAATTCGCTAAAATCAGAACCATAATTTTTTAGGTCTGAATTGTCAGCATTGTCTAAGTCTGTTACTAGTGGCATTACTTTTGCAAATCTGCAGCATTCTAATGTGGGGTTAATGTTGAGATCATCAGCTTTACATGATTTGTAAAAGTCATCAACTTTTTTTGGATGTGGTCTACACCGAGTAGGTTTATAATTTAATACTCTCAGTCCTTGAATGGACTGTGCCCTGCCAACCGCTACACCAATTTGACCAGGCTGGTTTGCATGTATACAATCAATTTCAACAAATGGTAGTGTCATTCCTTGGGATTTGTGTATAGTAATAGCATAGGCTAATTTAATTGGAAACTGGTGTCTTCGTGCTACATAAGTTTTGTGCAATGGGTCATGTTTTGTGAACATGTGCCTTTTAATTGGACTGACTAGATCAGTACCATTAACTTTGAAGTTTACATGAATTTCATCACTACTAATGTCTACAGCAGTTCCTGTAAGACCATTTACAAGACAGTCACTGAGATTTTTAAGCAACATAACAGGTGCCGAAATTTTAATGCCCAAAGATTTTGGTGCCAATAGCTTGTTAAGGAAGAATTCATCCCCTTCATCTTCTGCTTTGAAAATGTGAAGAGGATATGCCACTGATTGTAATTGTTCATGGTTGAAAATGTCAGTCTCTAAATTCCTGGCATAAAGTTTAATTGTTTGTGTTTCATTGTTATTTAATGGCCGTACAAGTTTTGATAAGAAGGCATTAGTTTCAATGCTCGGAGTTCCTTGTTCAAGCTCAAACGTAGCATTTACTAATGATGTTTCACTTTGTCTATGGACATTTGTAAGGAGAACTTTGTGTTGAAATACTTGGTCAAAGAAATTACTTTCAAAGCAGTATTGCCCATAGTCCCCATATAGTTCATCTCTTATTCGAAGCAACTGGAAAATATCCCCACATAAAACAACTTGAATTGAACCAAACACATTACCATCTCTTATATGTCTACAAATAAACTCTACCTGTGACAATGTTTTTTTACTCACCATTGACATTTCGTCAATAATAAGAACATCTGATGAACTTATTCTTTTTCTGGCATCGACAAAACGTTCGTCGTTTGTAATTAAATCTAGCAACTCCCCATCCGAGTGCCGTCCATCCTCTAAACCAGCAAATTTATGTAGGGTCATTGCATTAATATTTTGGTATTGAAGACAAGCTATGCCAGTATAACAGGTTAAAAACACAGTCTTACCATTATCCCTTAACCGTTTTACGCATTCTCGGATAGTAAATGTTTTACCTGTACCTGCTTGGCCAGTAATAACGGCACTGTGGCCTTCTGAAACTAGTGAAACAGCTTTCTTTTGTTGACAATCCATGCCGCTTTGTTGTTATGTTCGGAATGTTTCGCGTTTTTTCTCTTGTTTGCACGATAGTCGTTCGGAACCGATCTCTGTAGCTTTTGCGTTTTTCTGCTAGACGCTTACTTCACACGCACTTCCGTTGCTTTCGACCGGGAACTTTAAATTATGTGTACATTATGTTAAATTATGCATGACGTGAGGGGATTTCCTACACCAGAACGAGGTTAGTGTATATTTAGATGTGTATTTATAAGGTTGTAATGAAGGTCGATTGGAAGAAACACGTCAGTTCAAAGTTTGAGAGGCATTGAAAAGCTTAGTCGAGCTGGGACACAAAAAAAAATGGCGACGTTCGTCCCTTTTCTTGTGTATATATAGTGGATTCCATTTTTTTTTGGAAACGCTGTTGTAATGAAGTTTTTTTTGGGTTTTTTGCAACCGAGGCCCTGTGATCGCGATAAGGTGTCTAGCACAGGGAGGGTTTAGTTTCTAAAGTGCCTAATATTCCGAGGAGTGTTCTATTAAATCTTTCGCAAGTCCCATTGCCCATAGGGTGGTAAGATGTCGAACTTGTAGAGACGCCAGAAGATTTTTTGAATTATCACAAATTGAAGTTTATATCAATAATCGGACAGATATTACAAAAACAAACATTTTGATACTTCATTTTTTAAAATCGGACATTCGGGTCCAAAGATATGAAAATTTTAAGGTACGAAAATATGGTATTGGATTTGCCATAGGGCACTGTTGGGGGCAAACTGACCAAATCATCGTTTTAAACTACAATGTTTCTTGAATTACAGTTAAACACATGTCAAATCTTTGTTTTCCTATAGTGTAGCATCAGTTTCAACAAAAATTATGAAAACATTGTAAATATTTTACTTACTATTCTTCTTTTCTACGAATTTCTAAGATATGACTATTAGTATCAGGTACCACATTAGAATCGCAAGATCCAGAACCACACTCAAAAATGATTGATGATAAACTTGATACAAGTTCGGGTAAAGTTAAATTTTTTCCTCCAGATGAAAATTAAAAGAAAGAAAGATTTGTCCCTTGGTGTATTTCTTAAAACAATTTTTCTGTATTTCAGTTGACACTTGACAGCCTCCATCTGGGAAGTGCCATCAAGGCAGTTTAATTTTACATTCATCACATCTGTATTGTCCCAGATACCTCCCCATTGCTGAATGTCTCGATTAAGTGTTAAGAATTTCATTAATTTTACGTTTTTCTGTGTTCATCAGCGTTTTTTGTGTTTGTTGTAATATTTCAAAATGTCGCCGCTTCAGCTCAAGGTTCCTCTTTATATTCTTTTAACATATCTGGTGCACATTTCCTTGCTGTGTTCAATATTTTGTCTTTCTTTTCTTTGTCCATATTGTCAGCCATTTTAAAGTTTTATTATTAGTAAATAAGACCATGCCTTCAATATCAATGGTGTTCGAGTTTGGCTTTTCTCTTTTCAGCCTGTCCAAGTTTGCAAAGTCACGTTCAGACACAATATCGGTTGAAACTACTGTACAGGATTGTTTCTTTAAGAAACAAAGTCATGTGCACCGTCCTTGTGAAATTTACCATCGGGTAGATTTTCCCCTAGCTGACGGTTAATAATAATTAAGAAGTTGGTGCACAAAATATGTAGTGCCTCAATGGTTAAAGGATCTAAATTCTCATCCTTAACAGAAAATAAACAGTCATAAACTTCATCTTTCACCGTGAACCTAGGAAACAACGGATCCCCTGATGAACCAAGCAACAATGCTGTCGAGTCCTTAGAAAACCGTTCAAAGTAAGCTAAGTTAGATGCCCAAATTTAATTTAAATCTTAAATCAACAGCCTCAATTTGGCACCAAAGCGGCCCTGTTTATAATTTATCGATTATGCCTAATTCACGACACCCTGCCTCAAACACATCATATGCCAAGTATGACGCAATAGCGGAAATAAGTTTGTTTGGTTTGTCATTAAAGTATTGGTCAATAAATTCTTCTATATCCTCACGGTGAAAAAATTCTGCAGCAGCCATTAAAACAACACGTTAGTTCGATATCCATGAAAAGTTGTGATCTTTAATGATATAGGGGTTTCCTTGTTTTCAAGGTAAGTTTTAAAAAGGAGCCCACAACCTGATTTTTCGTCTGCCCCAGGGACACAGAGTTTTGAACAGGTTTCGGAGTCGGAGGATGAGGTTAACTCATAGAGGACCGACTTTTCCCACTGTCTCAGTGTGGACTCTGCCTTTGATCCTAAGTTTACAAGCCTCCATACTCTTTTCATGTTCTTTTTGTGCCATCAGTATGAAGGTTACAATCTTCTGAATTCAT
>JAUMGZ010014513.1:0-10087 GCA_032359645.1 Pododesmus macrochisma | reverse complement strand
ATTAACCGTACTTAAGGGATGTCACCCCAGTTACCTTATTAACCGTCCTTAAGGGATGTCATCCCAGTTACCCTATTAACCGTCCTTAAGGGATGTCGTCCCAGTTACGATATAAACCGTCCTTAAGGGATGTCATACCAGTAACCCTATTAACCGTACTTAAGGGATGTCTTCCCAGTTACCCTATTAACTTTCCTTAAGGGATGTCATCCCAGTTACCCTATTAACTGCCCTTAAGGGATATCATCCCAATTACCATATTAACCGTCCTTAAGGTTTGTCATCTCAGTTACCCTATTAACCGTTCTTAAGGGATGTCGTCCCAGTTACCATATTAACCGTCCTTAAGGGATGTCATCCCAATTACCATATTAACCGTCCTCAAAGGATATCATCCCAGTTACCATATTAACCGTCCTCAAGGGATGTCATCCCAGTTACCTTATTAACCGTCCTAAAGGGATGTCATCCCAGTTACCATATTAATCGTCCTTAAGGGATGTCATCCCAGTCACCATATTAACCGTCCTCAAGGGATGTCATCCCAATAACCCTATTAACCAGTCAGGTATGAGTGATGAGATGATAATGTGCCATGCCATGCATCTTTGAGGATCCGAACCTGGGAAGGGGCAAAACCGTAAATCGAAAAACAAAGACGATATTCTGAGGCCGTAAGTCCATCGACATTTTTAAACAATGAAAAACGTTGGACGCACAAAGAAATATGAACCACATCAATACTACATGAATACATGATTTAACTAAAAATGGAAACATCACGAACTTATGTTAAAAATCTAGAAGCGAAACCAGGTGCTCGCGGTATGATAAGCGTTTCCTGCTACACTCATGTGTCACCTGCCGCGATGTCTCCGTGTCATTCCGGTGTATGGCAACCTTTTCCACTGTTTAAAAAGTGAGCAAGTGTCACCATAAGAAAAAGTTACAGTTATAGTGACTAAAGAGCAATGGAGAAAAACCATTAACAGGAGAGGAAAAGAAGTAGCAACATTATCATTAAGGCAGATTGGTAAAGATAGTAACCAGCTCAATTATCTAGAGTAGCTTTCATAATCCCCTGTTATAATGCAAATGTGTGGCATATTTTAAATCCCTTTAAAATCAGACTGCATAGATCTTCAATTTGTTTGTTTTATTGGGGTTTAGCGTCCCTTTAACTCATTTTAGGGCATATCGGACGGTGTATGCTTGCGACAGCGCGCACCTATGGCGACTTTATAGTGCTGTTTCACTGAAATATCACGCCGCAGACACATTGACATGATACTTCAATCGGTCACATTATACTGACACCGAGCCAACAGGTCCTTCTCTTGCCCATTAATGCTGCGTGTTAAGCAAGTAGCGGGAAGAGTGCCCAATTTTAACGTCTTGAGATATGGCTCCACCAGGATTCGAACCCGCGATCGCTATTCTTTACACCAGTGTACCGACACGAGGCGAACACGCTAACCACTCAGCAACCACGCCGGTGAATAAATCTTCAAAGGGAATTAAGACACGTATTGGTCATAATAGGGTAGTCATGATAAATATGGTCATTCCTCACTTTACCCTACCTAAGAGGCCTTTACCACACAATACCACTTCGATTGCAGGAAGTAGTGGCATCTACGGTCACATCACTAAACATTGAAATTTCAAAGTAAATACGATTTTCAGTTTTGTTTTATTGATTCATGTTTGAAAGCGAGGCATGCAGTCAGGTCGTCACTGTGTTTGCTTTTCCCATGTGGTCCACGTTTGTTCTTGTTAGCCCTATCTTATTAACTCACTGAAGATTTGGGATTTTTCTTTAGAATTTTAAAGATAATTCTCAAACCTCTTGAATGGTGATATTATAGTTTGAAACTTTTTGAATTAAAAAGCATTCAATTAATTACTCAATGCTTCAATTATAGATACTAGAGAAGAAGATTATAGACCAATGCTTCCACGAGGAGAATGTACTTCCGGCGCCTTCGATTGTTCGCTACATGAAGTATTATCCGCCGTCCATAGGGTTTAGTCAAGATTTGTATTTACTCGGATGGCGGAAAGGCTATTACAGAGGTACGTAAAGTTTCAAGAGATACATCGGAGACTGGAAACCAAAGTAAACGCCAAATACTTAGAGTTGCAATCAATAGAGGCACACCCGAATAGGCCATAATTGATAGCTACGTTTACTAATATCTTAGTATCACACAAAATGCAAATTCAATATTGCTCACACTTGTGATAGCGTTTTCCCGTGTTTTAACCCGTTTGAGATTAATAGAAGATATCACCCTGGTGTGTGAGATAGAGAAACGCGCGTGCTTATCTCACCCAAGGATGGGATAAAGACAATCTAACACTAGTCACCAGACAAGCTGGTTCAGCAACGGTGTTTTTTTTTTAGATCAGCCTGTACGACAGGTGAGAAAGAGAAAATCTCACACAGGTTAAAACGCGGGAAACTCTATCACAGATGTAAGAATTATCTATCCCTACCTTTGGTGAGATAAGCGCGCGCTGCTATTATAGACAATGACATGATATTGTGAAAACAATGAATGTGACGCCATTTCAACAATTGACATGACGTCACAACATCAGATCAAAGAAGGAAATTCATCGGATCAACATAAATCAACGCTTTGTTTTAGCCGTAATAACAATGTTTACGGTGTGAGAATAATAGAATCTCGTACCTCTTTCAGTACAACATAGAATTATCTCAATCGTGAGATGGTATGTATGTAAATATCTGTGGACAAGGCTATAGCCGAGTCATGAGATAACATACATACCATATCGAGACTGAGATAATTCTACTTGGAACTAAAACAGGTAGGATATTCTTTTTCTCGTCTCTTATAACAATTAAACTATGAAAAAACAGTTAACGTGCACCGATTTCCCCTATGGAGCCTCTGCAAATGGGCATCCGGCGTAGCGTCAGTGACGTTAAGTCATTGTTACATAGCGCGCGACTCAACTCGCTACCGGTCTCTCAAATTCCGCCGCAAATCTATCTTCGCCCCTCCGGTTTACCTACGCCCTGTAGAAGTCTTTACCGTCAACCATGGACCGAATCTCACCAAAATCGGTGAGGTTCCGCCGTTGTCATGCTTAGTCATGAAATAACAATACAATTCTTTGTTTCCAATCAATTGATTTGATGCCGAGATTATAACAGTCGATATGTAGAGTAAAATACCGTAATTTAACCGTTTCAATTTTGATAAATGTTGGACTAGATTACGGTAGTTTCGTAATTGTTTAGAATTCGCCGGTCTATGTGTAGCGTACTAAGGGGAGGTAACTGAGGATCGATTGCATTTATATTTTCCCACCCTATTTTATTCGTTTTCGCCCCAAGATGTAGTGTTGCAGTTGAACGAAAAATAAGAGTAGTTCCGAAATTTTGTTTAAAGGGGAGTAACTCTGATTTGTGTTGTTGAAGACCGTCTGTATTGTTACTGACAAAATCGTCTCATTATGAAGGATTGCACATAATATTTACATATTTCTATGACTTTTTAAAGGTAACGCATCATTTGTAAACATATAAGATTGATATGCAGGGTTCAAATTCTTTCTGAAGCATGTTTTTGTTGAGGCGAGAGAAGTCACGATTTACATGAACAATTTGACGTCATGGCACCGTTTCTTTAATCAAAACGTAAATTTGGTAGAATTATGCAAGAAAAAAAAACCAACACCAATGCAAGATTGATATCAAAATATCCTAACCCTCCTGTGAATCTTTTCTATGCCTGGCCCAAGGGTTAAAATCGGGTTAGGATATTTCGACATCAACCAAGCACCGGTGTAAGATTCTTTCAATCTTACTCAACAAGGGTGATAGTTCTATCAATCAGTCTAACAGATATTCATTGCCTATCCAGATATATGTAACAGTGATTTCAGTGTAACAGGAAACGCTTACACCTGGTCTCACTACTTGTTTTTAAATAGAAGTTCGTTGTGCTTTTTTTAGTTTAGTAATTATATTTTTGTTGTGGGTTTTTGTGTGGACGTCTCCCTTTTCCCCTTCTGTTTGCGCATGCCCACGCACTTTTTTGAATATCGTCTTTGTTATATATATTGACTATATCAAGTGCTACGCTATTACAACATTTTAGAGCACATTTCATTAGAATGAACTACAATGTTACTGAGACAAACATGCTTCATTATTTTGTATTAAAGGTTCCCTTATTTACACACACACTGGAACGACAATGGGATCAAGTGCGATGATAATGTTATTTCCCTCAAAGAAGCTCGGAATATACGTCGGAATGACGGGACGAGACGTAGATTTCTTTTTTCGAACTGTAACACTTACTCACATTGCTGATTTGTACCTCGGTGAGCATCCATGGATATCAGCGAATCAGTCCTGTAATTTCCCTACTCCGTTATTTCATGAAACAAGTAAAGCTGACAGATTAATGATTGATCGAAGTCAAAAAGCTTCTCGTGCATTGACCGCATATGAAGGCGTATATCATAACACTTTATACGGTGACCTTGTCGTGGCACTTAATTCCACCAATGGGATACTATATCTTGTGTACGGTTGGGCTGAATTCCGACTGTTTCCTAGAATACAGGATGGCGACGAAGACGAGTTCTATATGGAGGGTCAGGGGGAGTTGCTGAACGTTCTTAATTTTTATGAATGTGCATTCAATTTTGATGGTAGGAATATTAATTCTCTAGCAATGACAGCATGGGATCGTAAGGAAGTACCAGTTTTTACAAAACAAATTGATTCCTTTATCTCAAAATATATGTATACTTATGGTGCAACAATATTTGTGATTAACATTGGTTTTTTTCTACATTTCCTAATTTCCAGGTATTATCGTCTGAAGTATAATGTATTTTCTAAAGTAAAGTAATATGAACTCCTTTGAAATTTGTTTAACGTATAAGTGTGAGGATGTGACATTATTTAATTATATTTGTCAAACATGTAATTGATTTCTATAAATGTGTAAAAAAAGTAGTAAATACGAAAAACTAATACGATATTCTATAGCCGTAAGTCTATGGACATTAGCAAACAAAAGGAAAACGTAGGACGCACACAGAGAAATAACCAAATCTAAATTTATTAACTAAAAAAGGAAACATAACGAAATTTATTAAAAACCTAAAAGTGAAACAAGGTTCTCGCGATATGGTAAGCGTTTCCTGCTATATTCGTGCCATTGCTGACACAATTATGGTGTATACACACCTTAGATACTCAAATCAATTGTTGCTATCACACTTTTATATAATTCAATAATACTAGCGTCATACAATGGTAAAATGGCGAAAGAAAAAACAAAATGAGGTGATGTTCATATTTTCACTAGTATTTATAACATCCACAAATTCAAACATCAAGTTGAAAGAACTTTTCAATTATTGTTTTTAGAACCATTGAAAGTTATTACTTTAAACAAGTACATTCGTTGACATGCATGTTCCAGCTTCGGGGATTGGATTAAAGGACATTTTTCATATTTCATTGATGTTTCATTGAGCAATATCTTTCCAAAAAGCTGTACGTATACGTTATTCGGGTTACCGAAATAATTGAATAAATAGAAAATTTACAAACCTGTCAAAAAAAGAAGATTCACATTTCGCTGACTTCAGTTTTTTGTCGTTAGGGTTATCACGAAGACTGAGTGACAGCAGAAGTTTTCTGAGCTAATCATTAATGATATTGGAGGTCGTTGTAACTATACTCTTTTTATACAGATTCGGTTTTATTTGTTTACAAATGAATCTATTATTAATTACATGTATTTTTCTAATTTATATAATCATGTTACTTTTTTAATATTCTTGATAAAGACTGCTCTGATCGTTTTCATCTGACATGTATTTTTTCATTGCCAAGTTATATCCAAGTTATATCACAAGTGTTAGTGATTGAGTAATACAAAAATGTAACCTGAATCATGCCTCCGATAAATATGATATTTATATGAGGAAGAAGCCAAAATTCTGTGTGAATTACCCCGTCCCGAGCCCCAGATTTTGCTCGAAGCTGCTGTCATTTATGGACGCAAGAGAAGAATAAGTTACACCCGTAATAAGATCGTCTCCGTAGGATACCAGACAAAATGAACTTGTATGTTAATAATCTTTGTACGAACTTATCAGAAGTATTATTTGATGAATTTGGTCAGTGAATTAACTCTTTCCAGTTGAAAAAATACCAGGTGTTATATCCAAAAGTGCTATATCAAGTGATATACTTATCACTGACACTGTAAATAAGTCAACAACACTTGTACAACCAAAATGGTCGGATGATGAATGCACTTTGTTGAAAGAAAGAAAATACCACTGTCTGAATCAGCACAGCAATTAAAATTGTGTTAGGTAACAAAAATAAATTTTAAAATGTTTGTAAAATGATGCAAACTGCCGACAGAACAATGTGTACACAACCAAAATATAAATACTAACAAAAGTACTCAATCATTATGGAGCCACCTGAATGAGCTTTCTAGAAGTTAGGGGTCAATTAAATTTCACGTTCAAGCTGAACAGTTTCTGTCACCAATATTCATATTAAAAAGTCATTTTTCTGTTTGATCACATGATATCACCAACACTGTGTTACAGTTTAGAAGTATTGGGTTATAAAACTGATAAAGCCATATAATATGTACACTTAAGGCTAAACTCATGTACCAACAAAGTAGTTTTGTTTAGTGAGCTAGGAAGATATCCATTGACACATGACAATGGCGGGTGACACATGTGTAGCAGGAAACGCTTACCATATCGCGAGCACCCGGTTTCGCTTCTAGTTTTTTTTAATAGAAGTTCGTGATGTTTCCATTTTTAGTTAATACATGCATATTTGGTTAATTTTTCTGTGTGCGTCCAACGTTTTCTTATTGTTTGCTAATGTCCATGGACTTACGGCCTAGAATGTCGTCTTGGTTTTTTTATTTAATATTTTACATACATGCATGTACACTTTATGTCTAGATGTATTAAATACTGGTTCAAGATACATGGAACCCACGAGGTATCCAAGCGCATGGTATGATATGTTGCTTGAATTAGACTTAACAATCTCGGTTTCAAATATGCATGGTTATATCAGGGTGTTTCAGATATAAATGGGTTTTATATTGGGTTAAAACCAGACTGATAAATATCACATTTATTGGAGGCATGATTCAGGTTGCATTTTTTGTATTTTTACATACTTGGTTTGATGATTTACAAAAGCGATAGCTTATGTACATACACACAATTCAAAACCTTATTTGTCTTACAGAACATGTTAACAGCGGATTAATACAAATCTATTTAGTATCATAACACGATTTAGATGTCTTTTCGAGAAAAGCCTTTAAAATAAGAGACAAGTATATAACAGGATGAGTGGAATCAACAGAACGAAAGACACCGACAAACCGACAACAGCAGCACCAAACAAACCAGCACCAGAATGAAACGAAACAAATTGACGTCACAGCAATGCCTACGACTATTTGTCTATCCGGACCGACTTAGGACGTTCAACCAGCACGACAGGACGGTCACCCATCACGAAACCAGGCGGTGTGGTTCAACCGGTTAATGAGGCCTTCATCTTCCCACTTCCCGCATGAGACAAGCATTCTTCAGTATGGACATACATTTAAAAATAAAGTAAATATACTTCATAGCATTGTCAATCCTGATAAACTAATCCATGTAAAGAATTTTCAATTATTGTCGAGTCTAGCAGTTATACACAAATCCATGAAGCATAAGATGACATTATGTATTATATATTATTACCTATTTATTATTAATATACATACATATGGATGATAATGCTGTATAACATGGCAATGTTTATCTAGATAGTAAATATGTTTATATGCTAAGGCTTATGCCGTAGAATGTAACTTGTAATTAGAATAATATATGGATGTTTAGTGGAACATATTAAACTTGAAAAAACATGTACTATGGGCTGGGGGCCTTATACACTGAAATAAAGAATTGAATTGAAAATTGATTTGGAATTTATTCTGTTTCTATATTATTGGATTTTTAATACATCGTTCTTATACCCTAATGACACTGAATTAGTTGATTTGGAGTGTTGGATTTGTCCAGTTAATGCACAGGTACAACGAATGTTGACAAACATATGTTGTTGATGAAAGCCATAAGTTGCCTTATGTTTTTTCTCGATGTGCGTACTTGTCAGTTTCGTCATTTTCTTTTATGGGTATTTCATTTTTGTAAGTCGTCACATGTTTCAGTTTGTTTGCATTTTAAATTGTGTTCCAGTAATTCAACTTTAAAAACAAGGATTCATATTGTCTACCAAAACTGCTTTGCTAGGGCAGCAGTGAATATTCAAACATAGCGGCGCCTTAAAAATGGGACCAAACATTGAATCCCAGGGTAGCAGATTTCTTAATTCATTTTCTTTATTTTCTCCTTCAAATAAACTTTACCGTAATAGCTCGCTTTGGTTGCGACCTTTAATGAAAGGATGGATATGCTTTTTTGTCTATTCTTATTTCTTTTCCCCCTTTGAGTCCGTTGATGACGGTTCATTTAAAGCTTGTTTTCGGGTCAAGACCGGGGTCCTTTCACCCATTTAGTTGGTTTTGACACCGTTTGTAATGCCCGTCTCACTTTGCTAGTTCATTCTGGTGGTGACTTTTGCTGAAGCTATTGTAACTAGTTACGAATAAGCCATGGACCGTAGAGGATACAGATTTATATTAACATGTATTCGAAATTTGTGTAATTGTCTGTTTGGCATTTCGACTCAGTCCGTCTGTCTGCCTTTTGATAATATCAAATTCTACATATGTTATAACGTCACCTTTGCTGATGATAACTGGGTTGTTCAAAACACGTGTTCAGAGGAATACGATAATAAATTCCTATTTTGATTGCGCGTACATCTAACGTTCTGGCAAGACTAGTTTATAGTATTGTTGACGTGTGGTTATTGTCCTTTGCTACCTTGGTGGAGTGACACATGTGTAGCAGGAACGCTTACTATATCATGAGCACCTAGTTTCGCTTCTAGTTTTCTAACAGAAGTTATTGATGTTTCCTTTTTAGTTAATAAATGTATATTTGGTTATTTTTTCTGTGTGCGGCCAACGTTTTCCTTTTGTTTGCCAATGTTCATGGACTTACGGCTTTTAAAATATGGTTTTTCGAATAACTATTTTAGTATCAGACTAAACTGTGTTTGTCTGAACTACAGCCCCATAGATAATTTACCAATACATTTGCTTTACATATTGAATTTAAGACCAGCTAAATTCAAGAACATTAAACTGCAATTCAAAGAAATGTTTACCGAATCTAATTTGAATCTTTTTGTCCCTTTTTTTAGAGTAGATAACAATTATAGTTAATCTAACGGGGAGTAAAGTAACTCACGTGTACATTCAAAACTTCACAGATACAGAAAAATAACACATTTAGCCTACATACTAGACAATAACTTGCTAAAATGTGACTGTAACTTTCAAATATTTGTAAGAACTTTTACGGAGAGCAGTACATTTAGTGGTGATGTATACTTTCGCAGAGAATGGATCTGCAATTCACCAAAAGAGTTGATAGGTAAGCTTTTGCTGGACGTTAAGACGAATGAAACTTACTGTGAACAAACAATGACAAATTGCCCAGATATGTGCCATTGCTACAAGAGATCTGTAAGCGTCAACGTCATAGTTGATCGTCAAAATTCAAATTTGAAATCACTTCCAGTTATGCTACCAGATGGCATGCTCGAACTGTGGCTTCAACATAATATTACGTCAATAGAACCTCGCGAATATTTTCCAAGAGTACCTCCGTTTAATGCGGGGGCAACTTTTATTGTGAATATAAAGGAAAATGTCTTTGAGAAATTGCTTAAACTGAGGTAGATGCGACTTCATTGGAATTCTATTGCGCCCCTGCCAGAAGATTTGACCAATCATAAGGTAACATTCCTCACTTTAAGTGACAATCCATTTGTAACTGAATGTCACAGTCGTTTGTTGAAGAGATGGGTCACAATTAACAAGGATAAAGTATCGGACAAAAATACTAT